>JAFVLL020002329.1:6150-55760 GCA_021397915.2 Tor tambroides | reverse complement strand
GAATTTATTTAATACACAAGTTTCACAATTTGAATTGAATTACTGAAATAAATGAACTTTTCCACGACATTCTAATTTATTGAGATGCACCTGTACTTGCTGTATCCTATGCATTAAGGCATAGGCATTTATCATCTCTTAAGCACAGTAATATAAAGCTTAAATGTAGAAATGGTATGGGTGTATGTGTGAATGTGTGCGTTTACCTCCATGGTCTGTGACTGGTGCATGGATTTGATGGCAGACTGGGCCATCTGTCTTGCTGTGAATGTGACGAAGGCACAGCCTGCAAACACAGAGTTGACAAGTATGAAAGTAGATCAGAAAAGGACACCAACCTCTGTGATTAAACCATAACAGCATAAACTAGAAGTACTAATGAAGTACCACAAAGAAACACAACCTCAATCAAAACAGGGTTCAGGCCCGGTCTCTTTGGGAAGCGAATGGGTTTGAGGGCTGCTGAGTCAATATGGGTTGTGCCTATCACTTAAGCAGTTCCCATGGTGATGGACAGCAAGTTCACTCAAGCCAATTCTAAAATAAATAGCGTGGGCCTCAATGTGCCTTATGTTCCCTTGGTTACACTTTGGTTAACTTAAATCACAGTGATTCTCTACACCGCAGGTAAACGACAGCTAGAAACTAGGAGAATAACATTCCCAAATGAATGATTAAAGAGACTGTGCATATATTATCAATTTGTTGCATGCAGTCACGGTTATATAACCTCTGATATCAATTGCCATGTTGAGTTTGGGATAAATGAAGTCATTTTCATTTGGGCCGACAGGAGCCAATCGAGTCTCATTTTTCTCTGATGGGTTGTGTCTGCAACTATTAGTTATGCAAAATACTGCCTCCTCGAAATAACTTAAATGAGAGTGAGCAGAGAGACTGGTGAAGATGTACTGCATGTTTATTAGAGCGCTACTAGTGCCCTGAGGGGAAAAACTAGAAGCTGCTGAAGCTAAATTCATTCTTGTATGCGCTACAAGTCAAAATTCACAGTACTGCCTCCATTTCCACATTTGCGTGTATGGTATCCCATCATGTGCGTGTAATTTGCTTTGGATGGCGGTAGTGATGATATACATGCGTTTGAGTTCTCACCACGGCTCAGTCCGTCAGGGCCTCTCAGTATGCGGCACTCCTCAATTTGGCCGTATGGAGAAAACATGAGCCTTATGTCATTCTCATTGCACTTCTTTGAGATCATTCCAACAAACAGCTTTCTGTCTTCTACCGCTGAAATACAAGAAAGCGTGTTATGGCAGCACAGCCACTGCGCAGCTTTTTGGCGGTCACTGTGGAAATTTCTTCAAGCACTACACTATTGTTCAAAGGTTTGGGGTCTATAAGATTTTGTATTGTTTTTGCAGAAAACATGTTCAACAAAGGCTGAATTTATTTGATCAAAAACACAGAAAAATAGCAATACTGTGAAATTACAATTTACAATAAATGTTCTATTTTAATACATTTAAAATGTAGTTTAATATTGTGATGACAATGCATCATTTCAGTCGATTCTGCAGAAATCAGTCAAATATACTAAATTCGGACTCAAGAAATATTTATTATCAATGTTGAAAAGTTTTGCTTTTTGTGGAAATAGTGATTTGAAATGAAAATATTTTGTAACATTAACAGTTAACTGAATCTTTGCTGAAATTTAGGCTATGTTTCTTTCTTAAATAAACAATAATAATAATAAAATAAAAACTGACCCTAAATTTTTGAACATTAGCATATATGAATGGAGGACTGTCATAATACTCTTGTACATTCAAGTCACTCACCATTATTTTTCTCACTGTCTGCAGGCTTCATCTGTATGGGATGATGCATCTATAACAAGTAAAAAAAAACAAGCAAAATATCACATGTGACTTATCAACACTGACATTTCCCAGCTGCCATGAGAAATCAGCTGTTTGAAAAGCTTTAACAGCTCCATTGGGTGTACTGAAAAAGCTTTTATAAAAGCATGTTAATACGTGTGTAGATTTGATGCATTTTTAAGAGCAATAAATAGTAGAAGGCCAGCTCATCTGACAACACGCATGAGGATTAATGTAGTATTGATAATATAAAATAAGTAGGTCCTTTTCTCACCCCTGGAAGAATCTTCATGTTGTGAAGGGCATTTTGTGCTTCTAATGCAGATTTACGGGTGTAATATGTGACAAAACAACAACCTGCAAATGCAATAAATGGTCTGTGAACCAAGTCCAAGATGACAACATTTCCACTGAGACCAATTTCTAGAACTCTGTTCCAAATCCTAGTGAGCAGCACTTTAAGGAATCGTTGGCACGTTTCTAATGTAAGGAGCGTTCCAAAAAGTAGGCTACTTAATTAGGCTGCCATTTAGACAACTTGCGTTTATGAAGCTCTGAATGAATGTATGTGTATGTGTGTGTGTTCACTACGTTTTGGAACAGACTATAAGTTTTGAGAATGACTGACACAGAAAATCTCTCAAACTACAGTGTACTGACTGTCAAGTACCTTTACTCTGTGGGGGGTTCTGACTCCTGTCCCGAAGAACATTGATTTCATAAACTGCACCATAGGGCTCAAACAGCTCACGCAGCTGATCCTCTGACCACGTCCGGGGGATCTGACCCACAAACATCTTTATAGCATCAATGTCGGGCTGGTCTGGGTGGTCCAGAGACCCATTCATCTTCTTGGTTCTACAAAAAAATATATACATACATGCCTGTTTAATGTGTCTTAAGGACATGACCCTCAATGTCTCCAGTCTCCCTGACAGATAAAACCTAAACATTGCAAAAGAAAGGATGGCCTAGGGCTGCAAGATTAAATCGAATGCGATTGTCATGCGCATTTTGTCAGTAAAGCCGGTTCTGTAATCAGCAGTAAATCTCCATCACCTGCTTTCAGATGGAGCAGCATTTACTACACAGAGTAGTTCACTGACAGGTAATGCAAAAAAAAAAAAAAACCTCAGATGATATTGCGCGATTATGAAATCGAAAAAATCGTTGGCGATAATGACAGCTGTTTGCGTAGTAAATGCTGCTCTATCTGAAAGCATGTGAAAGTACCACATTTAATAACATGTTTTTACTCCTAACTCACTTCATAACGTCAGTCGAGTGTTTGAAATAAATCCTTGTGTGAGATAATGTGGCTTCTTCTTACACAGAACACAACACAACATATTTCATAGTATTCTAAGCAGTGATAAAGGCATTGCATTATAAACATATACTTTATTATAATGAAAATTCTAATAATAAGAACTCAGATAAACCATATATTGTCGTAGTTGAGTGTTTATTAGTCACGTTGAATCAATGAAAGCAGTTAAATCTTCTGTTTATTCAGCTGCAGCGATTGGTTATTTCCTGGCGCCCTCTGGCCTTCGGATGAAGATTTACTACTGATCACAGAATCGTGTTTCACTGAAAGATACGCATGACAATCGCAGCTTCTGCCTAATCGTGATTTCGATTTATCCCAAGAATGAAAACACTAAAATTACAACTAGCTTCATTTACTAACAGTGCACCAGTGTTAGACTGCTGATTAAATGGATGTTTGTCTTGCATTTTCTGTTATCAGGTTGAGATGAGAAAATGTCATGCAAAATAATTATTCATTTAAACAATTGTGTACATCTTATTTGCCATGAAAAAAAAAAATAAAAAATTACTTAACTTATCTTGCAATGTAGAACTAAGCAATTTACTGTGAATGAGAGAGACCTCTGATTCTCTGATGCCGCTATAGGTCAATAATTAGAAGAATAACAGTACAGTAAACAGTACACTATCTGCACTACTACAACCCAGTTATAATTACAACAATACATTAAAATAATACCAGTTTGCAATATTAAGCAGCATAACAAGCCGTTTTGCATAGCTTAACATAACTGGAAGCCTACGACATCGGAAGCCACACACATTCAATTTACAAACGGCCACATCCTCTCTAACATTAAGAATAAGGTGGATACTAGTGATTAGCAATGCAAGCTAGAAGAAAACAGTGTGCTAAAGCATTCATTGCATTATAAATTCTTCAGCACTATGTGAAGATCAAACATTAGAGTAAAATCCCTACTCAAACATCTATGAATAGTCATGAATGGTTTTCTCAGGTCATACACAAGATTTTCTGATGTGAAATATAACTAAAAAAAAAAAAAAAAGTTCATGAACTAATAGCTTCCTACTAACCGAATTTAAAATTGTGATGAATCAGAAATAGCAACAGATCTTTTTCTTCTGTATTGTCATGCAACTGAGCGCAACAGATTATTAAAAAAGAACAAAAATTGTTCACATCATGATCTATGATGCATTTAGAAATTAGATGGGGTGAATTTCATTCTAACTTTAATCAATAAACAACAAAAACCAGACATTAAAAAGAGAGGAAAATGTCAGATAACTAAAAAGAATAACCAACGTCTGTGATGAGAACGAATTAAAAGAACATCTTCACAGTGCTGCTTGACAAAGTGGAGCATGATGTCACTGACAGGCCTGAAGCACTGCTTCATCACTCTCTTCAGCAGCTGCTGATCAGTGGAATGACAGACCACTTTAAGATAAACACAGCATTGTGCTGCTGACAAAGAGCAGCATTAGCCAGCAGCTAAAAGCCAGATTAATGGCGTTTATTGATCTGAGGACAGCAGAGCTAATAAAATCTTCTACTCTGTCGATTTTCCAGCAACCAGAACTTGTTCAGACAAGCAGATAACACAGATTCTCCAGAAGATCATCCAATCATGGACAGAGGATCATTGGATGTTCACTGGAGCGAAACCATGTTAGGATTGCAAACTCTTTTTCCTAGTGAACTGACCAGTTACTGACTGCAGGGAAGAAGCCACAGTCACAGCACATCAGAACACTCTATCGATTCAACAAAAACAGAATGGAAGAACAGTCTGACATCTAGGAAGAGATAAGAAATAATCAAGATTGTAGGGCTGGGTATCGAGTTTATCAAGTTTTTTAGGCACGATACCACTGAATATCAAAAAATGTCTTGTTCAGTACCAATTTTCAATAACTAAGAGGTTAATCTAGTCACCGTCAGCCAATAAGCATGCAGCATATTTTGCTTGATGTGCAAAATCAAGTGCTGGTGATTGCCTCTGTTGAGGCATCAAGGAAAAACACTAGTTTTTGACGGTAACGCCCAGAGACGTGGCTCACACGTGAGGCTGTAGTGTGTAAGCATCCCAACCCCCATAGATGCAAGACTATGTTTTCGTTTTTAAAAAATTAAAACGATCCTCATCCATACCGGCATTTCCGATTGCGACCTAATGTGAGTTATAGTCCTATAATGTTGTTGAAATATGTTATTTGTAGCCTTTTATATCAAGCTAATCGCTACACCTGCTTAGCATTTCTCATGTAAACACACTGTATTGTTAAGAAAATAGGTAGAATCTCATGAAAGTCATAACTGTCATAATCGTGTGTTTATTATCTTTATGTTTCATCCGTAGAAATGTTTTTCTGTATTTTTTTCTATGTACAGAACAGAAGTGTAGTGTAATGGATGTTCATCATCGGAGACAGAGTGGGTTATGAACACATAATATGAGTGAAATCAGAACAGCGATCGCGGAAGAGGAAACATACCGAGACAGCGCTCGGTGTGTAAACATAGCCTAAAAAAATGTGGAAAATATCAACAGTGTGGCTGCATTTCACTAATGCTTGTCTGTCTTCTGAAAAAGCAGACACGCTAATTTTCTGGAACAGTTGAGTGATTCGAAGCTCTTAAATAGGCAGCAGTGAGCCTCACATACCGACTTTTGCATTGAAAACTATTTAAACTTATTAAAACTATTTGCACTGATATATTGTGTTGGTTACATCTAGAGTCATTGTGCTTTTTTGTTCTTTTGTGCAGTCTTTGAGTCTGTAAAAACTTCAACAAACTGAAAAATAAAACCAAAGTTTTTTTGAGGTAATGTAATCTAATTAAAACGGATTTCATAAAATTGGTACTGAAAAAGTATCGCTCAGGAACCGGTATCAAATTTTTGAACAATACCCAGTCCTAAATGGTAGTCATCTCTTTCCTATCACCCCAAATTAACATGAATACCATATGAATCTGCCTTCAATATGAAGTCTATTTAATAGCAACAATGAACTCTTTTCTGCATTTCTTACACAGAAAACAACACAAACAGAACAGAGAAGACAATTTACCATGGCTGAGTCAGCAGTTTCTTGCCCCGTTCTTGGTTAAATTGTTCCCTTTGAGGTTGTAAAACCTCACACAAACAACCCTTATGAGTTTAATAAGACAAAACACTGAAACACGTTGCTGAAGAATCCTGAAATGGTCCATCCTATAACAGACAGGGAACAGCCACTCAAGATGCTCCAGCAAGGAGTGAAAACTAGGGTTTCACTTTCCTTTTTAAACTGTTGAAATATTTGAGAAATATTTCCAAGACCACACCAACGAGCACTTTCTATCCTAGGCAGCAGTGAAACAATTATGAAATATCCAAATCATTTCATTGCCCATTCTGCGGCATTGTGCCTTTATGTAAGGAGACTACTGTGCTGGTGAATAAAATATGAATGCCAATACATGCTAATAGTGGAAAAACAACATGTTTACTACAGGATTATGTTGTAAACATGTACTAGCCAGCCCTCACTGCAGGCCTCTAATGGGCATTAACTGTCATCTCCTGAATGAACCCTGAATCAAACTTACATTCACACAAAATACTGCCTGACATTTAAAATAGCTACTCTCAGCTCCAAATAAAAAGTAAACAAACCAGTTAATCACTCATAAGATTTTACAAACCACACAGATTAATAAAATGAACTACTAAAGATACAGAACATTCCACCCTAAAACAGTGACCATCAATCAAAGGAGAATTTAAGGTATTAGTATGTAACCCAAATCAAGTTACGCCAAGCTAATGTCAAGTCTGTACTCACACTGAGCTGGAACTCAAACTGCAATGGTCCACCATCATCTCTGGCAGAAAATCCAGCTTAAAGGAAGCCATTTTCTTCAGCACTTCACTAGTCAGTAAGTCTCAAATGAAAGCTGACAAAATCCACAAAAACAGCCTCTCACACTTAAACACTAAAACAGCCACGGCGACTATCTGTCAAGTACGTCTCTCAAGGTTCAGTCATAAGTGACATGGGAACAGCTGGGTAAGAAAGGGAAGCGTACACCTCATGGGGGCTGATCAGACCCCACAAAACTCAAATCGACATGGAGCAGAGAGAGACAACGATGAGGCTCGGCACTGTGCTGGATGACAAACACAGGCCGTAGCTCTGGTCACTGGGCTGGGATGTGAGGATTAGGATGGGCCGAACAGGCCACTAAAAGCTGCACCCCTGCTCCCACAAAGGAAAGTGCTGATGGAGGGGGACTTTTTTGTGAGTTTTTCTCTTAGCAAAGCAGAACTGAGTGCAGTGTCAGATAAATAAAGTGTCAGATTGATGCTGATAAGCGTGAGTGAGCGGCAGGAATGAATGGGGACGGGCAGCTCTCTGGTAATCCCTGAGCTGAAGCGCCCCCAGGACACAATCGGGTTGCCACAGGCTGTACACTATTCCAGCATGGAGGGGTGGCGGAAGGGAGGGAGGAACAGGCTGCTCAGTGTCATGCGACAAGGGTCGTGTTATAAGCTCGCAGTCAAAGGCGACAAACAAAACAAGCCACAGGCAGGCTGAGGTCCACTCTTTGGCTTTGTTTAGCGCAAAAACAGCAATAGATCTATGTAACAATGTAACAAATAACATTCTAAGAACACATTAAGTAATTACAAAAAATTCCCAAATGATATCGTTTATAATATGCTGATTCATTCAAAAAGAAAAACAAAAATCATATATATAGAAATTTATAAAAGAACACCCTTCTGAAAGAGAGAACTAATATCTCAGCAATTAATTAGAATGTAATCATTTTATTTCTTGCTCAATGGCCTGTCAGACCTTCAAACAGGCCATGACATCATCGCTAGCCATGCAGTGACATCTGGTGGGCTGCACACTGCAGGCATGGTTACCATTTAGAAAAAGGAGCAATAACAAAGAAAGAGCAAGTTATTTTTTATTCTCATTCCAGCTTCAAAAAGAAGCTGCTTGTAAGATTTGTTTCCCACTGAGGGAAAACCTGCAGGTGGAGGGTTTCCTCATACCCCGAGTGAAAAGACATGAAGTGTATGTGTTCTTACCCGCCAAGGGCAGGTACTTCCACAGCAGGAAGGGAAAGCTCGCATTGAGGTTGCCCGTGCTGCGCTGTGGTCAGGTAGAGGGCTTCAGCGTCGATGCTATCCATCCAGTGCCTTTGTCAAACGCTACAGAAACACATCAAACATTACAGGACACACACATCAGACACACATACACACAGGTAAACGCATACTCAAAGGGAAAAAGAAAGTACAAGAGACGTTTTCTGACAGAATAGACAGCATGCAAAGTGCATGTCACAAAACTGCATGCACACATAAAACATGTAGGAGAATAAGACACTTCCTGGATGATCTGAACCTAATCATATAAACAACAGACCATCATCTGAGATGAAGCTGTTCTCACTTTCATCAGAGGAAATCAGTTTGTAGAAACTCAAACACAAAGGCTTCTCATATTGAAAGGCAAAAAACAACAACAACAACAACAACTGATCTACGTATTCAAACTCAGATCACACCAGCTAGGAGCTTGTTAAACATTGTTAAGTATATGTTAAGCCCAAAGAATAATTTCCATTAAATTTAACAAAGACAGTTATGGAACTGAGGGTGTATCACAGTAGGCTTGCTGCGATAGACCATTTTGGCGGTGATACCGGTGTTAAGCCGCAACACCTGTTACGTCACTTGCCCACCGCTGCACCGTCCCTCACCATCATTTTGATTTTTTTTAATAGTATTAAAAATCATTTAGTTCAGTTTAGAGAACAGACACAACAATTAAAACTGAACGCGGCTGCTCAATGCAGCACACCGAACGAACGACAGTCGCACATCACAGATCAGATTTCATTTATCACGTGAGGAGAGTGAGTCGAGCTGACTGACAAGAAGAGTGAGGTGAGACAGACAAGACGATGGCAGAAGAGTTTCAAAACCAAATGTAAAAGCGCCTGTTTTAAAAATATTTTGGATTTTGAAAAGCCTGTTGACCTGCCATTTATCTAAGGTGATATTGGAAGGTTTTTTAACATTCGTTTCTCATTTATTTGGTTCCACACTATTTGCTGATTTTTATTTCATTTAAACTGTGTGATTCCCCCCCCCCATTATTTTACATCAAGGTGTATGAAGTCCGTGCCTCCAAACGTTCTTAATCGTTTTGCTAGTAAACGTTGTTCGTTTTATAAATATTTGTTCCTCAGTCTTTACTGATTTTCGCAAGTTATTTGTTATTTTATATTAGGCATATAGCATAGTGCAATTTTATTCGTTTTGTTAAGCTATATGTTGTACTTTGTTGTTGCTTGAATTGAATTCAAGCAATTGATGCCGAATTGCCGCTAATTTAAAAGTGAAAGTAAAATGCGTATGGTGCTTTTACAAGCTATTTAAAACCGAAGGAAAGTGAGGGAAAACTCAAACGACCCCTCCCCGCCCGCCCCCACCCACCGCGGTGATACCGGTATTACCGGTGTTGTCACACGTCGATTAACCGGTGGGAAAATTTCCTCACCGTCACAACCCTATATCACAGTTGCAACACTGTGTAAAATACTCATACTCTGTACTCTACAGACAGCTCTGTAACAAAAAGCTTCACATATCCGATCTGTGGTAAGCAACTATAATTGATACAGCAGTAACATAATATTGGTGTTTAGAGTACTCACATTCTGTACAACTTATCAAAATATAAATAAGCACACAGGACCATTTGGGCCCAAAATAGGATCGGAGTTACAAAAGAGACAAAAACAACCTGAGGGACTATTTGGGGCTACATTTTAGCTACTTAAAATAACTTTCTAAATGTAACCAATGATATAATCTGTTAATTTAACCTGAGCCATGTTTTTGTGCCATAAAATTAAAAAAAATCCCTTATTATAATACAAGAAAGAGTTTTAAATGAAGTGACAGAACGACACTTGAACAGACAAATTTACTTTAAATACACAAACTAGAACGGACCATAATACAACAAAAACCAAAAAAGGATGAGCAGCTCTTAACTAGACGTAAAACAGCCAACCCTAAATACAGCATAGAGATTTGAATCATTAAATCTTTTGTGTTCATTCACATCTGAACAAAACAATTTACTAGAATGAACCTGACTTTCCAGCAACACATTTGAGTGCATCGCTGTAGCATCAGCGAACAGCAAATGGGGGAAAATTTTCCAATGTTAAAATTTTCCCAGAAAATCTACAGTATTTCTAAACTACAGCAAGCCTCTCGAACTACAAAGTACTACTAGCAGCACCTCAACTTTCGGTTAGCTACTCCCCAACGCTGGGCACATCGATGATTTATCATCCCTTTGAGAAACTCGTGCCATGCAGCTGTGATGTGTCTTCTGACCTTGGAAGCATAGCGAGAATGCTCCGAGAAGACCATAGGCCATGCCATGTTTTAATGACTGCTGAGTGACTGTGTGGCTTATTCATGGACTGTCTATGTAAGGCAGTGTTATAGGCCTTTGGGGTGGAGGGTGGAGGGGCAGAGCATATGGTCAGCACAGTTCATCTAACAACAAATTCACTCTCGAACACTGGCACAGACAGCACTGTGGACAAATGGAGTTATACTGAAGCATCTGGAACAAACTAGCAGCTGAGAATACAACACACACACACAGCAGATTGATTAGAGAGAGGGGCAGAGGTGGACATTTACAAACCACCTATCAGTCAGTCATTTTGAGGCACCTCAATCACATTTCTCTCTGAATGACAACAAAAACAACAACTTATACTACTACATCCTTATCAGAGCAGCATGTCGTGCCAGCAGTTCAGAATGCCAAGGGTCATAAACTGGCGACCTACTACAGGCGCAGCTCACTTACTGTCCAAAACAGAAGGTTATTTCATGGCAGAAATTAAAACAGCAACAGTTCTAATGGAATTAGAATTTCCAAAGCGTAGCAAAGAATGTGTAAATAATGCGAACGGAGTTGTTATTCAACTGAGTCCTGGTTCACTTCACTGCTTTGAGTGTATATTTGATTTCTGTGATGTGCAGGGCATTAGATGCCACAGATCCAGAGCAGCTTAGAGGAATCAATGGTATAAAATTGCATTAACCTTCCATTAATTCTGTTGTCCTGAAAAGCACACGAACATACTGGACATTTCACAAGCTCAATTTTTACTATTATGTAAAGGAGAAAGTGAAGTATCTGAAATAACTTAACATTTATTTGTAATCTTTACATTAAAGCGGTCATATCATAAATGTACTATTTCATTTTGTCCCAAAGTTACACTTGCATGTGAATATGTTAGTAATTGTTTCTAGCTAATTATCCAAAAACATTCAAGCTAAGGAGGAGCAGACTGTTCTGTATAGACTTGTTCAGACTTAGAAAGGTGAGGAAGAACACAAGCAGTCAGTCTGTAGGGTCTCTACACTGGTGCATTTTTTTGAAATACACATTTAAAATATTAATTTTCCCCACACCAGCGAAGTATTGTGTAGTGGTCGACCGATATGGGTTTTTTGACAGCCGATGCCGATATCTTGGAAGCAGGGTGCCCGATGTCCGATATAAAGCCTATATAATTTTACTTATTTTTAATTAATATTTAAGAAATTTGAAATCATTTGAAAATGGATTAAAAAAATAAAAGTGCAAAATAAACATACATATACTTTAGAAGACAAAGTATTTTTCACAAATAAATAAATATTTAATAAAAATATAATTAAAAGGGAAGTAAACACTGTAACCAACAGGGCACTCGGTATTCTGGGAAGTTTGTGTGACGACAACAGCGACAGCGAACAAGAGGGAGAATGTGAGCGCTGCCGTTCTTAGCGCCGTCAAAATAAAAGTCCGTCCTCTAACACATCGGCCAAACAGAAAAACTTATCGGCCGATGCCGATATTTGAAAAATGCCAAATATCGGCCGATAGATCAGCCTTGGCGATATATCAGTCGACCACTAATTATGTATAGTCTCACTAGGCAAACTGGGATGCAGCATTACACCCATTTCACACAGCACATAAATGTAGACATTCAACGGGATAGTTCACTGCAAAAATTTAAAGGATGTCAAATGTTGTCAACATGGTAAAGGTGGAAGCTTGGCCATTAGTTTGTGAGATCGATCGCCGATACGCTATTTTATCTTACTAATTTATTTACTTACTTGGTTTCATAGCCGGAGCGTGAACCAACTCCAGGGTATGGCTAAAAGCAACCTAATGTTAGCGTAATCTACACATTATATCTTTTTAGTCAAGTAGCATATGGATAAAAATATTTTATGACTGAATTTGTATTTAACATGAAAACAATTTAATAAAAGTTACTATTTATAATGCTTTCATTTCATCAGTTATCAAATCAAATGATGGCATATTATTTACATTATCAAAGAACATCACTATTGACAAAGTCTGCTCAAATAACGCGCCAACAGGAAATTTCTATGTATTATATTTGTTCCTGTTTGCAATAGCACTACAATAACAATAGTGCTGTAACATGGCAATACTGGTAAAACAAGCTACTCTCTCATGACGCTATGCTCTGCTCACATGCTCTGATAATAATAGCTTTGTAGGACTATACATAATTTGGATAATTAGTTAAAAAAAAGAAAAAAAAAAAAAAAGAGTTATATCTGATTCTGCTGCTTGGAACTGAACAAAAATAATATATTGATATTTAATATTAAGGTAACACTTTACAATAAGGTTCCATTTAGGGCTGGCCGATATTTCTGTTTTTATGGATTCATTCGAATTTAATGTTTTGCCACAATTTTATTTTTTAGAAATCAAGGAATTGTGATTTCGAATAGAAATATTACCAAACGTTAAAATTAGACAATTTGATTGCCAATGTTAACAGTAAAGAGAAACGAACGATCCATTTACCGCATGTCGGTGCACGTTTAACTGCTCACGTGTGACACGCATATATTGTTAGGTGCCATTCACACAGAATGGGCAGTGGAACAGGAAAAAAATTGCAAGAAGATGGGCGTTGATACTTTTAACTTGAGCACCGCATTTTTATAATGCCGTTTCATGCATGAGACACTGCAAGAGTTGCGAGCTCAACAGTCAAATGTTCACATAGAAAAAACAATGGAAAAACAGCACAATCTAACAAAAAACCTGTAAAGAACCACTATTCTATGTCTGATATTTCATGTTTACCTCATGGTGACAGGCTGAAAGCTGCTGTTTATTGTTTTTACAGAACATTTATAGTTAAAGGGATAGTTAACCCGAAAATTAAAATTCTGTCATCATTTACTCACCCTCAGGTAGTTCCAAACCTGTATCAATTTCTTTGTTCTGCCAAAGACAAAGGAAGATATATTGAAGAAAGTTTGCAACCAGGCTGCTTTGGTGCACCATTGACTTACATAGTAGGAAAAAAAATACTATGGAAGTCAATGGTGCCCCAGAACTGCTCTGTTTCCCACATTCTTCAGAATATCTTCCTTTGTGTTCAGCAGAACAAAGAAATTGATACAGGTTTGGAACTACTTGAGGGTGAGTAAATGATGACAGAATTTTCATTTTTAGGTGAACTATCCCTTTAATAGTCTACTGGTGTTATATCTTCAGTCATTTTGAATTTGAATTACCTTGACTTTTGAGAACTTTTTAAAGCATTTTCCTCATTATTTCCAAACATACAATATGTATGACAAGTTTTTACAAGATGTAGTTGTAGTTCATGCATCTTTTCTGCAAAGAAAAAGTGATTTGTTTAACATTTACATCATGTTAATTTCATGTGTAGTGCACCTGGAATAGAATTTTCCGTAGCTAGAGGGTTAATAAAGAAAAAGTTACTTGAATCATGTTGTAGTTACATTTTCAGGTTAACAAGTTAAAATTCGTAAAAGAAAAAAAAAAAAAAAAGATTTTAATTTTTTTGCCATATCTCCCAGCCCTAGTTCCATTAGTTAATGTTAATGTATTAACTAACATGAACGAACAATGAACAATAGCCTACATTCACTACAGTATTTATTCATCTTTCTTAATGTTAATTAATGAGAATAGAGTTGTTCACTGTTAAGACCTTTCCACACGGAGTGCGATGCGAAAAAGCGAGGCAAATCGCCAACGAACGGTGCCTTCACACCAAGCGTGAATCGAATGTTCGCGTTCTGCTAATTCACGCCTGCATGCTAGGTGGCACCGACCAACAATGCATTTTTCCTCAGATATGTATCTTGTGTATGGATTTAACATCTAAATTAAGATAAAGTTTGCACTCTTTGCATGCACATGCACTCTTTGTATGTTTAATAACGCTACACTGCTAATTTGTGTCATAAACATCCTTTATTGCTATAAAAAAAAAAAAACCATGAGCTGTAAACAAAACACATACAGAAAATATATCTTCATAATCATGTCTATTTGCTTTCATATTTCATGTGAAGAATGTTTCACTCGATTTTTTTTTAATAGAGAAGATCTAGAGAGTGAACGAGCTCTGACTCATAATAGGGCTGGGCGGTATATCGAGTTTGTACGATATATCGATATATTTTTATAAGCGATACGGTATGAAGCAATACCGTTAATATCGAGTTTGATACGAGCGTGTCTGAAAAAATATCTATATGGAGGACACAGACTGAACTGCTGCGGAGAAAGTGCATAATACACTTTGTTCTAAACATGTGACAAGCTTTATATGAAGGGCTTTAAAAAAATCTCGTAAGATATAGTAGCCTATAGTTTCAGTTTAAAGCGGCTCGTGCTCTCAGATGCTCTGACAGAAAGGCTGCACGTGCCGCTGACAGAGAGACGCGCTGGTTTAAGCTATGTGCTCATTTCCTAAATGCATAACTTACATCTCACAGGTATATTCTCCATCTGTAAATGTTAGAAAGCCATGGAAATATTTCCATTTTGCTGTCAGAAGTGCATGAGCTTTTGCTTTGCGATTCTCCGCTAAACTTCACAGACTTCGTTCAGAACGAGCGCAATAATTCTGACTAAAATATACATTTTGCTGAAATATTTGTAGTTGGACAATATAAATGTGACATTTGTAGAATTTTAAACCTACAAGGTAGTATATTTGTATGAGAGCAACTGTAAAGTGACTGTAATGGGGTAATCAAAACAGCCTTTTTACTCAGTCTGTGCTTTTTTTTAACTTTCATTTTTAGTTTAGTAAATTTAACTTCTGCTTTAAAAGCATTGTTTTTGTTTTTAGATTACAATGTTACAATATTAGAATGTAATGTGATTTTAACACTTTTTTTGCACATAACATGGTTACATTCACTTTATTTGTTTAATCCAAATACAAAATACCGAGATATATACTGTATACCGCAAATCAGCCAAAAAATACCAAGATATGAATTTTTGCTCATATCGCCCAGCCCTAACTCATAACAATCGCGCACATGGAAGAAAACCTTTTGTGCAACAGCAGCTGCTCCGGTCAAGTTATCCTAGTTCAAATCTTATTGGACGGCCCGTGCTTTCGCTTTGTGAAACTGAAAAGATTCGTCGGACTGGACAGAAAAAAAAAAAAAGAGCATTTTCAGTGCGCGAATGTTCGCGGTCTATGTGGAAGCCCCCATAGGAAGCTGTTGTTTTATTCCAGCGCGTTATCGCGTCCGAAATTCCTTTTGCTTTTTCGCGCTCAGTGTGGAAAGGCCTTTAGTTCACGTTAACTCAGAATGCATTAACTGTTAACAAGCACAACAACTGTTGATTTTAATAATGCATGAGTAAATGTTGAAATTAACAGTAACTAAGACTAATAAATGCTGAAGTATTGTTCATTCTTAGTTCATGTTAGGCTAACTAGAGTAGTTAACCAATGTTACCTGATGAACCTTATTGTGAAGTGTTACCAATATTAATAAATTCTGTCCAATTGTATTGTGTTACTTTAAAAAAAAAAAAATCTTTAAATTAGCTGAATTAAAAAAAAAACTCTTTATATTAATTCATAAAATAACGAATGATCATTACAAAGCATTTTTGGTTTCGGATTTGATTTTCGGCCAAGTGCATCCAGAATTTTCAGTTTTGGCCCGTGCATCCCTATAATTTCCCAGTGCATCCCTAGTTTTGGTCAATGAACTCACCCCTTGAAAACTATTTCGCCCAAAACCAAACAGCAATTTTCTGGTTGTTAAAAAAGTCAGTGCATTCGGTGTTGACCCTATTAGACGCTCTATGTGCACTGATCAGTATATGTGAATAAAGATCTACATTAAACCTCTTCATCATATAAAGCAAGTTTCTTCAGAAGACTTGTATTAAACCACTCAATTCATAAAGGTATTGTAAAAGTAATCCATATGAGCTTTTTGAGGCATCAAAGTTTTGATTGTGTGGACTTTCAAGGCATGGACAAAAGTGATGAGAGAATATTAGAAGTATCTGTTTTCCAATAATGAACAATAGTCTTATGGGTTGGAAAAACACGACAGTGAGGAAATAATTTTCAGGTAAACTATCCCTTTTAATGTGTGCATCCTAGGGACATCTAAAACGTATGCAAGACAGATTTTTGTAATTTTGTCTCTCTAAAATGGTCTCGTTGGATTGGGAAGGGATTTGAGTTACCTTTATTTCAAAAGATCAAGAATAATAGATTTTCACGATATGGCCTTTAAAGACTCTACCATATGGCAGAAGAAAGTGCTTTGTGGGCATTTCCTGTTTTCTTTCTGAACTGTTTGTCAGTTTTGGACTGTTACAGTGAGACTCATCCTGCCTCCTGCAGAATCACCCATTTCACTGCCAAACTTGAGAAAACTCTCATCACAGCCAAATCAACCTCTGACCACCAGCAACCCTTCCTCATAATTAATGCCTGCAAAGTCATCTCAAACAGAAAGTCATGCTCTGTCTAAGGACACTGAAATGTGTATCATAATAACTGCACAGATAAAATTACCAATGATACCCACTTAAGCTTGTGCAGCACAAACAGTGAAACCAGTAATAATACAAGATATAGTCCCTTACACGCAATACTAAAGAAAAGAATGAAAAAAAAAAAACAATAGTGTCATATATTGGAGATGTTTAAATGTATAGGAATAATTACTTGAGTATTTAATGGCATTCATTAGCCACATTAGCGGGAGCACAAAAAGGAATGTTCCCGACAGGTGCTGCTGACCTCCATGTGGTAACTCCCTCCTAGAGAGCGTTGTCACGATTTAACAGCTGCCATGGCGCAGCAACTGTCAGACATGAACTTACTACAGCGAAATCTGACAGAAGTCAAAGCCAAAAAGCTTCTTGCCTTAAAGCATTAGTATGGTAAGCACAAAACGAAACTGAAGACTTTCAGTAGCTCAGTACAAGTATTTTGGTCTCCTCGTTGAGTCTCTTAAAGTTGAAGCTGCAGATGATTGATGACTCCTTTAAAGAGCCTGCACTCTGACACACATCCCTTCCCCCTGTAACGGAGACATAAACCTCCTTGACGTTGCACTAAGCGCTCGCAAACTCACGCCTACAACTGCACTCCAGACCCTCCAGCCGAACACTCTTCTGAAATCCCTCAGCATTTATGTAAATACACACAAATATGAGTACAGAGTCTGTTGGAATTGCCAGCCCGCAGTTGCAGATAATGGAGGTGTTGCCATGCAGGACAAAAATCCAACTGCAAAGAACGGCCCACCATAGCAGCATCAACACACAAGAGCGTGTGTGTGTGTGTGTGTGTGTGTGCACTAACAAGTAACCAAGGAAACCGTTTGTCTTCAATTCTGAGCACTAAACACTAAGGAACAGAGAGTTCATTTCATGCAATTTTGCTTCATGCAGCTCTCTAATAGCAAAACATGAATTGACAGAAATGAAGGTACAAAATCCTAAATGATATAGGACCTCTACATGTGTGACAATACTTTATTACAAGCTGTCATAAACCGACACCAATTATCCAAACACCAGCAGCACTGTAGTATAAGAGTTTACAGATATGACACTGGTGGCTCTCATTAAAAGTTCAATACTCTAGGAACTACAAGCACCGAACATCCAAACAGTCTGAGGATTACAGGCCACAATTGCTCATTTCTATGACAGAGACAAGAATAGAAACCTTAGTTCAAGAACCAGTATAGTGGTTTTTCTGATCAGGCATGTTGCCAGGCTTCATAAGGACTGAAAATCAACTCATCTGCAACCTCTCAAGCTAATCTGTTGGCTTTGTGTGCGCTGTCTGATGATTCTAGTCAAATCATGTTCTGCGCGCCAGTCATTTGGAATACGAATACCTACCTTTCCCACATTCACGCATGACATTGTGATGTCTTGCTTAAACAGTCCATTGTAACATATCCTAAGACAAAAGTGAGAAACACTTACCCTCTCAGTGGCCTTGCTTTTCTGAAATGTTGCTCCCGTCAATCTGTAGAAAGAACAGCCGTACAATTAGACCGGCATTTTATCAATGAACATCTGTGCTGATTCCCAGTATTTGTGGACTTGCTGTCCTTTACCATGCTGAGAAAGACACAGGGGCTAATTTGCTGTCTTCGTGTATTATTTATACTGGCTCTATTAGAGTTGGGTTTTTCCTTCACAATCAAGCCACAGAGACGGACAGATCTTACAAGAGAGTCGATGTTGCACATCCTGCCAATGTCAGATAAGGCCTGAACAGGTCAGTTACAACTGGCTTTATCTAATGAAACCTAATGTAATGCAAAAGCATAATACAGGCATATATTGCCCTTCTATATACATTAAGATAATATAAACCTTCAGTGCAACATATTCACTTTATTCTCACAATTAAGGGTGAATGGTTACCTGTGTGCTTAAAGATGTCAATGTATATTAGTTGCATAAAACATTATGGCTAAAATATCCCATTAACTTCACCAATAAATGACCAAACAGAGCACAATTACACAAATACCCCAAAGAGCCCATTACAAGCAATCACACCAAGCAAAACGGACCTTCTTGCTCTTACTCATTAGCATGTAATCAGCTTGTCTTTCCCCTGAAAAGCTTTTACCTACAAGGCTCACATTCTAGACATAACTCATTATTTCTACACCAAACTACAAGTGAAGGTCGCAATACTTCTAACATGATAAAGCATTCCCAACAGAACACAGTCCACATTTGATTACCATTGCATTAAGCACTGACTGATCCTGCTATAGTCACTATAATGCGACTTTATGGATTCCTCAAGTCATTTTCAGAGAGCTTTATGCATCAACTATACAGAGGTTTTGGCTTTTAAGTAAAAGCACAATCGCCCATTGTGAAGCTCTTATCAAATGATAGTGATAGTTCACGTGACAGTCTTGAACAGCAGCAGCTTTCTGTTCAAAAGGCCTCTCAGCTCAAAGCAGAAGGCCAGAGACTTACATTTCTCACTACACCTAACCTTACCCGTTTTATTGACACAGTGGAAGCAAGCAGCTAAATGAGCACTAAGCTATACAAACACTGCCACTGAATGTGATGACCTCAGAAGCAGTTACGTGTGGTGTATTTATTTTATTAGCACATTAGCCTTGAAAAAAGAAAAAGCTCTATAAGTAAGAGACGTTTCTATTCGCAGCTAGTGCTCAGAGAGTAGCAAGACTAACTTTTGCTGGGATCGATACCTCCTTTTAATCGATATGAGATTAAGCCACAGAGTTGCATTTTACTTGCAGAAGGACCTTTTTACAAATGGGCGAACATGACAGGGCCCCTGTGCTAAACACTTAACACTACTAACGTACTATACTAACACACTTGCTGCGTTCATTTAGCCAGGGAGTGACCATGCGTTTTCCAAAAGGACCTCTAGTTTTTTTTTCATTTCCAGAGCGATCGCAGTGAAAATACATGCGATGGAAAGACCTCATGTGCAACACAGGGAGCGACCTGTCCAAATCCTGCTCATCACCTGCATCTTTTTAATTGCTTTGCATCGTTACACTTCTCAACGATGCTAAACTTAGCAGAACAGCTTGAAGAGTGCGCCGAAGTTACACAAGTTCAGGTAACTCTCGACGCAACTGTGCATGCACTACTGATCACAGAGTCTCTAACGTTATAAGCGACACGACGACGCGCGGTGGTCGACCTGCTCTTACATAATGACGCATGTTAGCGCGTGCTAGCGACCGTAAACAACCACCAGTTAGCTCGCGCGGCTACAACCATGAACAATCAACACTTACCCTCGATGCCCCCTTGTGCAAACGGAGGAAACTGAGTAGGTATGGTGTGCTGACACAGGGGAATGATTGTGTAGTGGGATTTGTGAGTTAGTAGTTCTCTCTGATTACGTCTTCCCACGACAACCTACTTTCTGGGTGGAAGAGGGACGGTGCAAAATGGCTGTCTTTCCTGCATGCACCATCACATTTATTAAAAGGGGAGTGGGGTGGAGCCTCTGTCGAAATATATTGGGTAAATGTGTGATTCTGGTGTCAAAGCGTTGATAGACGCGACTATGAAAAGAATTTCTGTTTGTGTTTTTAATGTAAATTCACATAGAACTACTTAAAACAACAGTTAAAAGCAATTGGGTAGAATACGTTCCCCCTCTCAAAGACACAGATGTGATTTTCTCTCACGTGGTCACTCAAGTCAATAAAAGCCCAAGAGGTCTGCGTGTGTGATATGGAGATAAACATCAAACGTGTGTAACTGATAGACTAGTTAATGTGAAGTGTGCTTTTAATGTCTGTGCAGCTGTGCTGATATTATTATGGGTTTATTAGTAAAATTTACTATGTAATGCATGCACAATGGCAAACGATCATAAGGGAACTCAAAAACACAGCAATAAGGACATTAACCACGTTTACATGCACAAAATTGTACAACTGATGTCCGTATGCTGGCTTTACCCTTAAAAAGAGGTTTGCATTCGGTAACACTTTATTTTAAGGTGTCCTTTTTTCACGTTATATGTACTTACTATTATAATTACAAATAATTATGCATTATTATATGCAAGTAATCCTAACCCTAACCATATAGTAAGTACACGTAGTTAATAAAAATTACTAAGTACTTAAATGTGTGTATACTGTAACTAGGACACCTTAAAATAAATGTAACCTTGCATTGCATTCTATTGGGATGTACTGTGCGCGTGTAACTAGAGTATTCCAAATAAACCAAGATTTAACACACATTGTTTTTCTTTTTGAACATGCTGCCAGTGTTCATCATTATTGCCTCTTTCGCGCTGTTTTGTAGTATTTTGAATAAGCTAGTATACATTACAATGAAATGGATTCATTGATTGTTCATTCATAAACATTAACACACGATAAACTGCAAAATGACACGAGACTCCTTCAAATGTAGGCCATGACGTTAATTTCAAGTCTCATCACAAAAAAATGTGTTTCTTCGATATATGGGCATCTGATTGAATGGCTAACTAAAGGCGCTCTTGGTTCAGTGAATTTATACCCTTTCCCAATCTGTGTTCAGGAAATCAACCTCCAAAACAGAAGATGGCAATGTTGAGGATCTGTAACAGGCGTCGAAGAAAACCTAGCCTCTTTCATGTATGGTAGTTATGCCAGAGTAGTGAGAATGAAACCCCTGTGACACGTTTGAAGTTGTGTGTGTCGTTCGTTTACGTAAGGAGCGATGTCGAGTGTTCTCGCAAGGACTTTATTTTATCCCACTCTCGCTTACAATGTTGTCATGGAAAAGATCACTTCCAGACAATGGTATAATCGCGTGGACCCTACTGTCATTCTTGGTGCTCTTCCATTCAGGTCAATGACAGAGGAGGTAAGATTTGCCATTTACAGTATTTACGATGATTACCTATCTAATTATAAAAATCATATCTATATTTATAAAATAACAGGTCATCAAATTGCAGTCCTGTTTCATGACTCACCTAATGCCTCTTGTCTCATTTGGCTTAAGTTGGTCCAAAAAGAGAAAGTCAGAGGAGTTATTACTATGAATGAAGAATATGAGACAAAATATTTCTGCAATTCAGCTGAGGTAAGTATTTCATTACCAACCATAATCACATATGTCAATGTACATCTAAGGATGCTTTTTTCCTGTTGGTTACATAACAGGAGTGGCGAGATGTTGGCGTTGAGCAGATCAGACTCAGCACAGTGGACCTGACAGGTGTTCCCAGCCTAGAGCACATTCACAAGGGTGTGGACTTTGCCTTGAAACATCGAGAGCAGGGCACCAGTGTTTATATTCACTGTAAGGCTGGTCGCTCACGCAGTGCAACTATTGCAGCCGCATACCTCATCAGGGTGGGTATGAATCTGCATGCATACACCATGAATAATAACACAACCAGCAGCAATATATACCAAAGCGCTATGTCACAGTCACCACTGTGAACAGTATTTGTCATTGTGTGGTTGCATGTTTGTTTGGTACTTTTTTAATGGAGCATTTATAATCTTTAGTTTCTTAATTTTATTGGTGGGAAATTTTGGAGAGGAAAAAATGATATATAGGTCAATTCAAGTGATGCTGATCACTTCTCTAAATAAAACCCACATAAGTACCTTGGCTTCACTTCCCTGTTTTAAGAATAAACCATACACAGTTCCATACAATATATTCTTTATATGAATTTGTTCCTTTTTGACAGCATAGGCACAGTCCATATTTAAAGGAATTTAATGATTAAGTCAAGTAGTTTGAATCAATGGATAGTTTTACATTTCTGTTGTAAAACGGTAATATTAAATGTTTAGCTACTTGCATCTGACCTCACACTCTTTCACCATTAAAACTTTAATGATTGCTGTTAGATTACTGAGGCAGACCAGACTAAAAATGTAACTTTAAAACTTTTTGTCATCCTAACAACAAAAAGATCTGTGTGTAAAAGAAGTGCAGCAAAGCAGCAGAAGAATAATAAATATTGAGGGGGAGGGGAGGGGAGGGGGGATTTGTCCCTATCTGATTATTGAAGGGGATATCCTCATTTTCAGTGTCTATGGTGCTCACAGCCCTGAGTTAAACATCTATTTTCATCTATTTCACAGCTGCACTGTTGGAGTCCAGAGGAGGCCTGTAAGGTGCTGGCCTCAGTCCGGCCCCATGTGCTGATCCGCTCAGCCCAGTTGGAGATACTGCAGGAGTACTACCAGCAAGTGTGCGGTTCTGAGTCCAGCTAGAAGATATACAGTGTACAACTGCTGACAATAATGCTAAATCTGATACACTGTACAGCCGTAATACATTGTTTTTCCTTGTTGTAGTGCATATTTTTCTATATATTCTTTTAAGAATTTGTGTACTGTACATAAAAGCAGATTTAAAGCTATAATAACACCCATCTGGATCAACAATTACGTTGTGAATAAAACAATATTGTTGGCATTTCTGTTACCTCACATGTTTTAGACAGTGAATTTACAAATATTATTTATTTGATTGAGTTAGTGATGTAATGTTTTTTAAAGATTTTTTTTTTTTTATCTGGACTTTCTAACTGACTTCTTTGTATTAGGAGTTGTTAAAAACTGTATCTGGTAACTGGTCTTTTGTTTCTTTGTGTATGTTATCTATAAGGTCATGATATTTTACAATTGTAAACAGTAGGTTTGAAGGAAATCCTACAGAGCTAAAGCATTTAATTCATTTTTTATGATTACTATAATGAAACAGAGAGACCATTTGCAACGGATTTGAATAAATATGACAATTGTTAGTATGTGATGTCTTTTTTTGTGAAATACAGGGTCAGTGTTTTTAACCCTAGAAGGTGCACTGTACCATAATTGCTATATTAATTTCTAGTGCCTCTAAATTATCAACATGAATAAAATGTTGCTCAAAAACCTGCTATATCCTAATCTGTTACGTTCTTTCTGCCCTCTGATTGATAGATTGATATTTCATACATTTTTAGTAAGTAAAAGGTCTTATAGTCAAAATCTCATTGATTTACACTACAAGCAGGATTTTGTCTTACTTAAATAACAACTGCACCAAATGACCTGTTTTTACGGTGACGCATTGCTGCCGCAGACATAATATTTTTTTCCACTCAATTATGTCGTAATAACGAGATGTTTTCTCGTTAAAACGACATCTTTTCTCGTAAAAACGAGATGTTATGTCGTAAAAACGATATAATTTTCTCGTTAAACGACATCTTTTCTCGTTAAAACGACATTTTTTTCTCGTAATGACATGAACCATAAAAGCCTGATGTATCAAATATGAAACAAAGCATAAAACACTTACGCAAACTTAAATACTGTTTCACATTTTGTCTTAAGGTCAGTGTACCTATTTCTTTTTTAAAATCTGACTATTATTTCCTAAGTCAGGCTGTTAAAGGGCTCGGTTGTGCCGCCTGAAGATGGCAGCATTGCACTGAGAAACGCACTCGTGCCGTCAGCGTCAGCGGATGCCGCGAGGAAGGACGCGGTGTGGGAGTAAAGATGGCGGCCTCCTTGGTTAGATTTGTCCGCAGCGGCTTTGGAAGAAGTCTAAACGGTAAGAAATAAGCAAGGGCAGCGCTGACCTCATTGTGATGAACTATTGACGTGATCACTATTATTGTCACTGTGCAGGACTCACAACCCGCTCTTCTATGTTTAGGCTTTTCTTCGCTGTTGACCTTTCCTCTTGCTCTAGCAGGCAGTACAAATACACTGAACGCTAATGACAGTGTCGACTCATTTACAGTTTTAATCTTTATTATGCCAGTACTACTTCTCTTATTAATCTTACGCTTTCAGTGAGAAGAATTTTTGCGTTGTTTTCGCAAAAATTGCTGGAATGTCTTTAATTTTGAAAATAGTCGGACTAAGACAAGGTACTATTTGTAATGACTTGATATTATGAACATGCAATGCATTCATTTCTCTCAATCTTTCTCATAGTTGCTAGACAGAGCGCTGCTATTGTCCAGACAAGAACAACAACAACGACAACTGAAACCAGACGTGAGTAGATTTGGGTTGTCTTTGTTGTTAACGGGCTGTGTTGTTGATGTTTCGTATTTAAATGTCTTTTTGCATTAGCTACCATAAGGCCCAAGGATCCAGTCACACACACTCAGCTCTCAGAGTTTGGAGAATACATTGCAGAGATTCTCCCCAAATATGTGCAACAAGTTCAGGTCAGTTATTCTCATATTCATCATTTTCAGATTTGACTAGTGACATATATTTTGAAGATGCACTCTGCAGTTCCTCAAAAATGGTTCTCTCATTTACATCCTTTTGTTTGAATTCTAGGTGACCTGCTTTAATGAGCTGGAGGTAATGATCCACCCAGAAGGGATTATACCTGTTCTCACCTTCTTGAAGGATCACACAAACTCTCAGTTCAACAACATGATTGATCTGACAGCCGTGGATGTCCCTACAAGGCAGTACCGCTTCGAGGTAGGCGCGCTTATGTCCAAAAATAAATTTGTTTGCATCTTTAATTTGTCCTTTCCCCCCCCCACCAATATATTCATGTAAAAATAACATGCAAAAAGTGCATGCTTTGGTAGTCTGGATGGGAGATGTTATTAGCACGGGAAATACTCGTGCATTTAGCAGAATCAAACATTTCTCAAACTGTTCTGCAAAGGATTGATGATCCAACATTTCTTTTTCAGATTGTGTATAATCTGCTGTCCCTGCGCTATAATTCTCGTATCCGAGTGAAGACCTATACTGATGAGCTGACTCCTCTTGACTCCTCTGTGCCTGTGCACCAGGCAGCTAACTGGTATGAGAGAGAGGTATGTGTCTTACTGTGATCAGCTGAGGTTTCATGAACAAATTTTGAGCTTTGTGTATTATAGACTACAAAAATAGATGTCTGTTTAGTCTGCAATATACTCAGACACAAGCTGCAGTGCTCATGCAGTGGAGCCCCCGAGCTACTTCCCTCCTGCTATGACACTCTGCAGACTGCAAATGACTGTGACTGTCTAGTCAGTGGTCCATGAGGTCATGCGGTATAGCTGTAGTTGCATGCAGATGTTATGTCTGTTTTTATCAGATTTTAGAGGTAGCGTTGCTTCATTATGAAATGATATTTCATTACATATCTGGGACATGTTTGGAGTTTTCTTCGCAAACCATCCAGATCTGAGACGCATCTTGACAGATTATGGATTTGAAGGTCATCCATTCAGAAAAGACTTTCCTCTGTCTGGATATGTTGAGGTAAATACACTGAATATTGTTTACTGAATGCCGTCTCTCTGAAATGTTTTTGTTGTTGCACTATAAATGCTGTTGTTTTGAATGCTCTTTTCATTAAAAAAAAAAATCTGAAAAAATGTATCATGTAGTGCTGTCAAAGTTAACGCGTTAATAACGCTTTAACGCAAATTAATTTTAACGGCACTAATTTTTTTAACGCGCGATTAACGCAGAACGTATTTTCTGTTTGACCCGTGGCCCAACCCGTAGTTGGAGAAATGGAGATGCACAGTGTTGCCAACTTAGCAACATCGCAGACCCCGTTAGCGACTTTTTTCCCTTCAAAAAAGCACCCAAACTGAGAATCTGAGAGTCGCTGGTACTGCAGCGCGAGCGCGATGTCTTGCTCTCCCAGCACGCGCACACATCTGTCTCTCTCTCTGCGTCTGCTCGGTTTCTGTTCAGCGAGCGGCGGAGAGAAGCACTGCTTTCAGTTAAACGCAGATATTATGTTGCTTCTCTAATTTTACATGCAAGTACAGCTGAAATCACAGCACAGCTATTATCTTTATCTTATGTGTATTTGATTTCATCAGTCGACGGTGCGATTATCTGTATTTTTTGTGTGCAGATTAACATCTTGGAAGTGAGAGCTGGTTATGTTGTCTTAATAGATCGCGTTTCAGTCACTATTTCATATTCATTCCGTTGTCTGGAATATACCAATGAAAACAGTTTTATTGAGAATTTAGCTTCATCAAAATACAGTATGTGGGCACAGACAGGGAAACAAATGTAGTAATAAATAATAAATGTACATTTAGCATGTTCAGAAGAAGAGCTGCCCTGTCCTGCAAAAATGTAAACAGGCTTGTGTAAGTAAATTGCTCAGTGCAAAGAAAGAGAAGTAATTGGAACCTGGTATTTCTTTTTCCATGTGTCTAATAGACATGAACAAGTTCTTTGAAAAACATTTATGACCTTTGAAACATGTCTAGTCTTCATGCTCTATGTTGACTATGGTTTCATTAATAATAAACATACATTTGCATAAAGCATCCATATTTATCCATGCCCATGTTGATTAGAGTATTAAAAACTTGAAAAGTATTCATTTAAGGTACATTTAGAACAAATAAAAATGTGCGATTAAATTGCGATTAATCGCGAGTTAACTCATGACAATCATGCGATTAATCGCGATTAAATTTTTTAGTCGATTGACAGCCCTAGTATCATGGCTTCCACAAAAATATTAAACAGTACAGCTATTTTCAATACTGATAAGAATAAGAAGTGTCTTAAGCACCAAATTATCGTAAAAAAAAAAAAATTGAACCTCAGTTTTATTTTAATAGTAGTGTGTGTTCAAAGGTACAGAGCAATTAAGCGGTTATATTTTGATAAAATTCGAAACATTACTAGGTGTGGATACATTAATGATTATTTTTCTTCTCCTTCGTCAGGTACGTTATGATGATGAAGTGAAGCGGGTTGTGGCTGAGCCTGTTGAGCTCGCCCAGGAGTTCCGTAAGTTTGACTTGAACAGTCCATGGGAAGCGTTCCCCGCATACCGCGAGCCTAAAGACGCACCCAAGCTGGAGTCTGGGGATAAACCAGCAAAGTAACCCCCCCTCTGTGCAGTGAGCCTTGAGAGTTGTACTCATACCCTCAAATAAATCTTGAGAACATATTTATGTAAATAAGACCCTGTGCTACATCTAAATAAAACAATGAAAAGTCCTCCTGCTTCTGCATATCATTTCTAATTTATACATATTTTGCAAACATGTCTACCATTTGATACTTGTTAAAAACTGTTGATAGTTGTACCTGTGTACACAACAAGGCAGAGACACCCAAGAACTTTGAATCAAGTTTTCAATTTGATCAATTTTCAGAATCAATTTTAAGAGTTTTGTGTTAAATTGTAGCAAATGATATTCAAAACAAATCTCTTTTGTGGTAACACTTTTAATTGAAATTGAGAAGTGTCAGGAAAATATACAACTGATTTGTATAGAAAGTTCAGTAACACTTTACAATGAGGTTCATTAGTTAACAACATTAGTTAACATGAACTAAGAATGAACAATACTTCTCCAGCATTCATTAATCTTAGCTAATGTTAATGTTTACTAATGCATTATTAAAATCTCAAGTTGTGTTTGTTAACATTAATGCACTGTGAACTAACATGAACTAACAATGAACGACTATTTATATTAACTAACGTTAAAGATAAACAAATAGTGTAATAAATGTATTTATCATTGTTCATGTAAGTTAATACATTAACTAATGTTAACAAATGACACCTTATTGAAAAGTCTAAACCTGTAAAACAATGTGTGTTTGAATAATGCTTAAAGTCAAGTTCCTGTTAAATACACTGATGTTTGTTAATAGTTTTTTTTTTGTGATTTGGCAGGTAAATGTGCATATTGCCAAATGCCTTCAAGCTTTTACATATTTCCAGTTACCGCTACAAAAGATAATAAATCATATTGACAGGTTATTTCCAAAAAGATCTTTATCTACAAAATTATGGGTTTTACCCAAAAATTATTTAATTGCTATTCACGAATGTCATTGCACACAGCAAAATTATAGGTATAAGAATCTCTCCTCCATAATTAACTGTGGATTTTCCATTTACCAATCTCATTACAGTTTGTGGCAAGTCAGCTACTCAGTAAGAGCACATAAATTAGCTCTTGATAGACGCGAATCATCCAGCATATCAGCTGCCTGCTGCTACTGAGTTCTCTCATCCCTTCATGAGCGGGGCTCTGCTGCAGTCGTTGGTTCTGGCATATATGTTTTCTAATTTTTGTGTAATTTCTTTAATATTTTATGTTTTCTTTTTACTATTTATCATTTACTACTGATGACTTTTAAAACATTAGTCTTCATTAAATATAGTGTAGTGTACTGAAGTATTCACTGCCATTTGTTCAATGTTCCAAGAAGACCATTTCATCACATTTACAAATAAATATTTCTAATTCAGGAACATTCAGTTCTCTAGGATGAAAGACTTATTTCCCATCTCCTTAACTTTGTTTGCTAGCAGCATTTACATTTGTGTGCTCCTGAGTATATATTTTGGAGCTTTGTACACTTGAGTTCTTTATTTTTATTTTTTATGTATTTAACATTTAGTCAAATTTGAATTTAACATTTTTTTTCTTAATTCACACTGAAGTCTGGTCCCTGACATAATCATTTTAGAATACAAATCTTCTGTCCCCCAATGTTCTGCCGCCACCACCATGATTAACAATAAAAAAAGGTGTTATCTGGGTGTTGCTGTATATGGTTTTTAACAAAAACAGTGCTTTACTTTCAGGCTTTTTCCAACTTGAATCAAACAAATTCATTTTAAAATACCCCAGGCCTCTCTTTAGTTTTTATGTCAGAATACTAATCTGATCTGCTGGTTTAGTTCTAACACCTCATAAAGGCAGTGACATTCATGATCCAATCAAGCTTAAGTAAATTCAAAAACAATGCAAAGGTGTGCCATGTTAACATTATTGCTTTAAGTAATTAAACACCTCAACTGATTTAGGTAGTTAAAATGTTAGATGATTTAGGTAAAATGATTTAGGTAGTTAAAATGTAAAATTTAGATAGGTTAGGTAGTTGCCAGCAGCCATGTCACCCTGTAGCCCAAGACTGGTTGCCCACTGAGGCTAAGCAGGGCTGAGCCTGGTCAGTACCTGGATGGGAGACCTCCTGAGAAAACTAGGTTGCTGCTGGAAGAGGTGTTAGTGAGGCCAGCAGGGGGTGCTCACCCTGCAGTCTGTGTGGGTCCTAACACCCCAGTAGAGTGATGGGGACACTATACTGTAAAAAAAGCACCGTCCTTCGGATGAGACGTTAAACTGAGGTCCTGACTCTCTGTGGTCATTAAAAATCCCAGGATGTCCTTTGAAAAAGAGTAAAGGTGTGACCCCGGCATCCTGGCCAAATTTGCCCATTGGCCTCCTACTCATCCCCATACACTGATTGGGTTCATCACTCTGTCTTCTCTCCACCAATAAGCTGGTGTGTGGTGAGCGTAATATGGCTGCCGTCGCATCATCCAGGTGGATGCTGCACATGGTGGTGGTTGAGGAGATTCCCCCTTCCATGTAAAGTGCTTTGAGTACACAGAAAAGCGCTATATAAATGTAACAAATTATTATTATTATAAAATGTGTTTTCAGCAGGGATTTTTAAATATTTACTTGATTCAGATATTTGAATTTTAACCTTCCACAGGTTAAAATATAATTGGTAGGAGTGACAGCACAGTAAATGTATTTACACTAATGAGAAATACAAGACAAAAGAAAGAGTTTACATTCAGAGTTTTTATTTGGCTTGCTTCTGAGGACTGGCTTCTTCCACAATAAGAATCCAGCGTACACTGAAACCACTTTTACGGTACTTAACAAAGTAGCTCATACTGCACAAACATCGAAAAGCTTATCCAGCACTCGTTCACAAAGTTTATTTATCAGATTAAACCCATACAGGAAAGTACATAAGACCAGGCACAGAATTAGAAATGCAAACGTTTACTTATATAGAAATGGATAAAAAACACAGAAGTATTTACATTTTGGAATTGTGCACTTCATATTACATAATGCTTCATCAACTAAATAAATCTTTATGGCCGTATACACACAACAGCATAAACCAGATGAACTATATAAACAGATTGATATCTTTGATAGATTTTCTTTCCAAAATATAAACATTAATATTTGTTGAACTATTTTCCCAAAATCATTAGCATCAGTTGGTGTACAGTAGATGTATTTGGCAGTGAATTAAATCATTGTTTCTTTAGAAGCTGTCAGCCTGCGCTACATTTGGCAAGTTTCTGGCCAAACATAGTAAATTTACAGAAGCAGTCCTCAGTTTAAATGTGTAGTGCTGTTCCAAAACCAAACTGATTATTGACTGACTACATGAATTTGACTACATGAATGACTACATGATTTACTGGAATCCTCACTGGGTTTTTTTGTGTGTGCCATAAACAGATTTAACACTGGAAATAATAGATGGAAAAGCAGAAGACAGTACTCTCGTGCAAATCTTTCGTGCAAAAGCTTCAAAGACAACAAAATTTCTTATTTGAAACATGCATGCATTTAATAATTGTACTGAAACACAGTTTTGAGTCGGAGCTCTCTAATGAACTGCCTCTGCGGAGATAGGTGCTTTAGTGCTAAGAATTTCAAATCGTTCAGTCAAGCTGTATATTTTATGTTTTATAGACTTCTATTTATATTTAAAAGTGACCTGTTTGTATTTTATCATTATATTATTGTGAGAACTCAGCATCCAAGAGCTTAAAGTCACCATGAAATCAAAACGGACAATTCTTATTTTTATGGAATGCTGAAGTATTTATTATAAATTAATTATCCATGCACATAATGCTTAAAAAATGGTATGTGCTGTCATAATTGTTAATAAAAAAATATTAATATCCCCTCCCAATAACATCCCTCCGTATGCTCCAGCTGGGCAATAATCCAGCAATCTGTCACTCACATGAGATCACTCAATTAGCAAACAACAACGATCCAATTAATTCCCGATGGACAAAATCAAGTGCTGCCCTACATTTTTTTTTTCTCATTCGAGAAGTTGTCACGATAGGGAAGAAAAGATAATCGCAATTTCCGTTTCATGCCAACTTTAGGGATGCTGAGTTTAACCGAATCGTTACAGGTGCTGCTTGCTTGACTTAGTCATTTCTTCCTAAAACTAGATAAAACAGGGTAAAAATAAGAGCTGAAGAGATTTCTAATATGGAATCTGAAGAAGCAAACCACAAAAGTGATGAGTGACACAGAGTCTCTAGAGTGTAGAAGATTGCGTGAAGGGAACTCCCATTTTTTTTTCCACACAAGCACTGCTCCAATCTAGTACCTTCCTAAAGACCCAGACTGACTGGCTCCTTGGCTGGCCTACAGTGTCTTATCCGGTTTCTGCTGCTGAGGAAGGCTTCGGTGGAGCTTGGGATACACCAGGAAGCCAGTGAAAGTGATATACTTGGCGTGATTACTGTAAGCACCAAATCCATCCCTTTGGTGGCTGTAGAGCCAGACAGTATCTCCAGCCTGCAGTGACAACATCAGACTCTGGCTCTGCAGGGCCTTCTCAGTGTCAAGCATCATAAGTAGATCTGTAGTCTGCACCTCAAATGGTTCTTCATCAGCTTCACTGACTGGGGTCTTATGGGGCAGCTTGCCAACATTGAAGGAGAAGTAATAGGCTCCTGCTACTCTGCATTTGAATATACCAGGCTCAAGTTGAAGTCGTTGCCGATGTTGACAAACTCTGTGTCAAAGATAGTGGGCTGGTGCTCAAGTATCATGATCCACTCCCCACAATACTCTGAGTGCGGCCCACTGAGAATGCTGACCGCTGGTCGTCATCTTCCTCCTCTCCATCTCTCCCGTCCTCCTCTTTTATCTCTTCAACCTGTCTCTCTTCTTTCAAACTCACACTAGTGTCTTTGGTAACTGTATTTTCATGCTCAGTTAGTGAGTGGTCGCTGGTTTTTGGGGGTTGATGGTCACTGTCATGATCTTTGAGTGTGGGCTCTTGGTAGCCGTACACATCGGGGTAGATCAGGTATCCGTTGAAGGTGGTGTAATGACCCGTGTTGCTGTAGATAGCGTAGCGAAGTCTCCGTGAAACTGAAGAAATGACAGGTCATCTCCGAAATCAAGCTGCAGCATGGCGCTCTGGCTCTGCACCTTCATCTTCTCGGTACGTTCACAAATGCGTAGACAGTGCCTGAACCTCATTCTTTGGACCTGACCATTAGCATGACCATTCGGAATACCGCCTTGAACACTCCCCACCGTGAAGGAGAAATAGTACGCGCCCGGAATCCTGCAGCGGAATAAGCCAACCTTCGGTTCGAAATCGCCACCGATGTTGACATACACCTTGTCAAAGGTGACGACCATCTTGGGCCCTCCCTCCATGCTGCTGGTGCGTGCCACAGAGAACGCAGACCCAGCAGCTCATGGCTGATCGAACATGCGGGCGGATGCCCATGCGGCTGATCACATATTTTAGCACACCCCACCAGCAGCAGGGGCCTGGTACCAGGCAGCATTTTAACTGCAGAGGGGGTATAAGAACAATAAAACAGCTCTGTTAATTATCGTCAACGAAGCCGTTAACATAAACAAAAACTGTTTAACACTCTCATTTAAATCAGTTAAGCTTGTAAATGATAGCTGCTGCTCGTTACCAAAACATCAGGTCCAAAAAAAGAGCAATCATTATGCATACAAGTGCCAGCGGGAGGTGGGATCAAAACAGAACAGATCAGTGCCTTTAGTAGATACGGCAGGATGAGAGCTGTATTATCAGCCCCTCTCTCTTTTCCCCTGAGATAAGCGGTAATAGGACACACACTGGATCAGCACATCACAGCAGAACACTAGAGGTGACAGAACACCGAGACCGAAATTTCAGATCAGTTTTACACAGCTTTTGGAGGGGTCCCATCCCCAAACCCCACTGCAAATTTTCACCCCATTTTGTAGTGTATCATGGTGAACAATACAAAAAGATTACAAAAACATGGGTATTAAAATGCATTTTTATTTAAATCAAGAGAGCTGCTGTGAAGTGACCCCATTTGTTGTGATTCATCAAATGATTCATATTAAAAGGGGTGGATAGTCATTGTTATAGATTTGCACATAGACTGCAAATGAGCTTAGGCTGCATTCAGCAACTCTTATTGTGACGCAGATATCACCAGCCCTCCATCCGCTGATCTACGCCCCATTGGAGCATATGCTGTGGGGAGAGCAGTGTATATGGGATATAGCAAGACACCTGGTAACTATCGTGTTTATACAATGCTGTTAAATATTCTTCATAATATTTCTCTAAAACCAGTTTAATAAATTCAGAGATCCATAATGGAGCAACACTGCCTCTTTCCCGGTTTTACTATACCGTCGCCCACACCACTGGAAAAAAACATCCCACGCAATCTGCAATGCTACTGTATGTTTCCACATTTCCTTCTTCTTAATAGACTTTAACATCCACAAGATACAGATTATACTGTTGACGGTGCCTCCTGCATGAATTGAGACATTAAACCTTAAATCAGCAGCTTCCATTTGATTTAATGATGGATGGAGCTCATCATCCCTCTGCCACATTAAAATACGAATAAAAATGAAAAGAGAATAAAATGCAAAGAGGTTTTTGCTCTTAATGAGATCTCTTGAGATGGCAGAGAAGTTGGACTTCTGTTTCACGGATGAAACACTGAGCTAAGCCACGCTAAAAATAGAGTGCCCACTTTCTGTTTGGTATTTGAACAGTTTAAGAATATTCATGTGAAACGCCTGAGTAAATCAGCATGTGTAGGTGGTTATGTTAGGATTTTCCAAAAATATTATTATCTGGATTGACCTAAAAACAGTTATCTAGTTCATAAGAAGTGTGTTTTATTTAAGAAATATTTGATTTTATATGATTGTGATCCGCACCTTTCGTCTGTTTCAAACTAAACGGCTTAGTATCATGTAAATCATTCATGAAATATCCTGGGAGCATTTACTACTGATTGCATACTTGTTTAACATTTAATGTTTGACTGAGTGTTTACAGGATATTAAAATGTGCTGGCGGGTTAAGTAACAACAACAAAATAACGTTTTCCTCCTGTCGTTTGATCTCTATTTTTAGCTGAGCAATGCTTTCATGCCCTAACAATCTGAACAGTGGGGAGGGAGACATCAATATTTGTCAATGCCTTTCTTGTGTTTTCAGCTACACCTTTTTCCTCACCGAATGCTGAACCGCAGCGTCCTCTGAGAATACACAGAGTAAAGCCTTCAGCTCAGTGAAGCAAAAACATAAAATGTCTATATGCAACAGCTGAGTTTAAAAGTGTCTAATATAAATTTTATTGCATCAGTAGATTTCCCATGTTTGCTTCAGTACATTACTATTTGTATAATTTAATTTGGCTTCTTTGAAACATGGTCACTTCTTACAGCTGGCTACAGGCTGGCTATAATTTCATTTAAACTGAACGTTTGTGTAGGCCTTGTCAATTCTGACATCAAACGTTTTTGAGGAGTGAACTTTACATACATGAACTGAACAAGATTCAGTTGTCTGAACTGCATATGCATCTCAGTACTTGGTCTTTTCATGATCAGACAGCTATTTTTAGCTGTTTTAAAATGACCATGTTTATTATAAACAATTTAGCTGTGCACATCATTATTACTTTTTTAACTCATATGGCCTTGTTATATTTAAATAAAAATATTCATTTTCCCTCACCCTTGCAAAGACATCTTTTCTATTCTCTGATGACATGTGGACCGGCGTAAAAACTGGGTAATAATCCCTCCCCTCCAGCAACCTGTCACTCACATGAAATCGCAGCAATTAGCGAATGACAATAATGCTACAATCCAATCAATTCCAAATCAGACAAAATCATGTCCCACCTTATATTATTTCTCATTCAAGGAGGTGTTTCACTCAGATATACGTCAATACATGGCCAGAATTTTTACTTCATGTAAACTTTAAGCTACATAAAACACGTGAAGTGACTAAGTGTGCATCACAGAGACTGCGCTATAGCACTGATTTGTAAATATACACACCAATGGACGTTTCCCCATGGACTGACACTAGGTGGCCTGTCGCATTCACAAAGCTTTCGCTGAGAGAGGCGATACATTATTGAAACTCCAGCCTGTTGATACAATCGCTTTTATCACAGGAAACAATAACATCCATCATCAGGAACACTAAAGTGATTTAAAGCAAAATGTGAATGCAGGTAAAGAGGAGTGGACACACTTGGCCTCAGTTTGCTTGTGAAACTCCACTCAGCGTGTGAGGGGCAGTGTGTGTGACACGGCTGTGTTGTTTAATGAGGGTCTGTGGAGTATCGGCATACACTGAAGAGTGCAGCGCCTGTGAGCCTGTGCTCCAGGGCCCAGTTATCTCCTCTCTCTTTCTCTCTCTCTTTCCCTAACAGCCTTTGGTACCACGCTCTGATACTGCCACTTTCACTGAACCATTCAGCCAAAGCCGCGCACACACCCTCTATTCTGGCAGCACAGTCTAAATCTCAAACACACACGGACAAAATACAGCAGTTGTTACAGAAGGGTAGGATATAGGTGCTGGAGATAAGAAGGAGAAAGAAAGGGATACGTTTTATGAGTCAATGGCAGAAGTAGAACAGGAAGAAAATGAAAGACAAGTAAGGAGCCATTTAAATATTGGGACGATGACAGTCACAACTCTGTGAGCGTAATGAGGGCTTGAACCCGACAGCTGGCGTCTCCCGAAACTCCCAGCGACAGACAGAATCAGTCATTCTCCGCAGTTACAGCATTCCATTAGTCTACTAAGTGGTTGTAAATTGAACTAGTATCAATTTGAATATTTTTCATGCTTCAATATTTCACTGTGTAATCTGCAGCAGTCAAATTGAATAAAGCTGGGTAACAGCAATACTCGCCTGCTGCCCTATATGTGTGTGTAATCTGTCATCTGTGACATGGGTAATGACCCAGCATACGAACAACCTGCTGCCAATAAAACACAACAACACCTCTTCTGTTAGACTACAGCAAGATACATCATGCACAGTCTATCCTGAAAATAAACATAAATAATTATACCTCTAACTATCATATGAATATTCATCTCAATGCCACAAGCAAAAAACTAACAAATCTTTAATTGTCCTTAATAACATGTCTTCAAACAAATAAGATAAATTTAAGATACTAGTCTGAAACTAACCTATAAATATGTATGCTGTTTTTTAGAATGCATCAGGAATTGTATAATAAAATCAGTGTTGTGTGTCCTTACAATAGACTGTATGCATTCACTCTCCACACATCCAATTAAACATGCTGTGGATATGAATCAAAGCTAATTAGTGTTCATTTACAGTGATCCTTGCACAATAAAACGTCTTCGACTTACGGTGTGAATAGAAGCGCATGTGCTTTAGTGTTTGAATTTTGCCATGGAAACGTGCAAAACCCTTCCTCTATCTTAACCTACATGCTAAGATCTATAAATAGGGAAACCAAGGTTTATCGGGAAGCCAGATAGTCATTTCATACAAATTTAATGAGTTTATCTGTGTAAATATTCACTTTGACCGGACAGCAGGCAGTTTCTGATTCCACACGCACACATATGCACAAGCTGAATGGGTTTTTACTGTCTTCGGGGAAATCTCCCTGGCAGTGCAGATCCGTATCAGATCACTATCAGCAACAAAGAGCCCCTCTCTGTCTCTCTCCCCTGCTCACGCTGTCCCGAGGTGATGTAGATATGAGCGTGGAGAGCGGATGACCCGGCTTTGTCAGTATCAACCCCACGTGTGTTGTTTTCAAAGCGTTCAGCCAAAGGTTTACCTCTGTTGCAGCTCTGCTCTCTGTTATGTTCAACAATAGCAACGTCAGCATCAGAGAGAACCAGAGAGCATCATCACAAAAGTAGATCAATTCCCCTCATCATGGTCATAAAATGACAGCGTTAACTGCAGCACAGAGAAGTACAAGACCGATCATACAAGTTTGCACCTCTGACGGAGTGTTTACGCTGATCAGACAAAAGATGAATACAAAGCAGTGGGGAGCGATCGCCACTGCATCACAAGATAGAGAAGAATAAAGAGAAACCACATCCTCATGCTGATGTCCTTACCTGTGCGGTCAGAGCTGCAGGAGGCTGTCTTGAAGTTCTCTCAGAGGACTGAATGAAGGAGTCTCTTTCTCTTTTTCTTTCTCCCCCCTTATTCTTTTCTTCTCTCTCTTGCTTCCTCTCTGTGTGTCGGCTCTCAACCTGCTGCTGATGTCTGGTGCAGCACACACCCACACATTCATGCGTGCACACTCTCACTCAAACACACACACACACTCTCCAATACAGTCATTGGAGGATTTAAGAGCAATCTGGGTGCTGCAAGCTGATTGGGGGGCTCTGGAGCAGACGAATGAACAGCCACTCTGGAAGGACTATCAATAGGGAGACTCCAGGGGGTGTTGCCTGTGTGTACATGAGCAAACATCTGGTTAAGAGCAAGGCAAACTGGACATGATGATCTCTTATGATCTTATTTTGTTAATATGCATGTGTTTGCATGCACTTATTCAATATGAAAACGGCTGGATGCGTGAATCTTACATATACGAGTGTATTTTCTCACAAGACCCAAGTGCAACGGCAGACTGCAATACACACAGGTTTTAGTTTTGCCACAACAATTGCGGTAATTTCACACCTCTGCACATAATCATAGTCATTACTTAGAATCCCTGAGGAGAGACATTTTACACAGAGTAAGAGACTGATTTTGTTAGCTATTCCACTTTGCATTGTTTGCAGTGTAAATATTTGTTTTTAAACACAAATGACCATTCTGTTTTGCTCTGTGGCTGTATAATGCTCTCTATCTTGCTCTCTCTCTGCAAGCACCATATGGACTGGGTCTATCTTCCTGTTCCCAGCAGTTCCCCCCACCCCATCCTGATCATTCTGGCACTGAGCGGTTTAATCTGTTTCCATAACATTCATTCTGGCCCTCTCTCATTGTTTGCCACGATGAATGCTTGTATCTAGTCTCTGGAAGATAAGCATTTGGGACAATAACAGCTATATTTAGTTATTATACAGTTGGGTCTTCTTGCGTAATTGATTTGAAGGTGTTCATTCAGATGTGAAATTGAATCGCCCCTTTTAAAGTGCAAAAGGCTGCTCTATGACTTTCACACGGGTCATGTGGAGAGACAAGCTTTCTCTCTCTTTCTCTCTCTCCTCCTGTGACTCAGTGCTGCTTGAAATGAGCATCACAGGTTGCTCAAACCCCTCCTCAAGCAGACTCAGCCGTGAAGACTAAACTCATGGTGACTGAAATGCTATTATGATGAAAGACTCCTTTCTAAACTTCAGTCGCAGCCACTTTAAAGCTCCTCAGACATCGAGGCTGCCTGGTCTGAGCTCTTAATTGAGCCATTCCACTGGAGCAGGTGTTTATACAGCGATATCATTCTAGCTGTTGAACTCAGAGTAGGGCTGTCACGATTATGAAATTTGGCTGACGATTAATTGTCTAAAAATAGTCACGGTTATTGCGATTAATTGTCTGTTTTAGGGCTTTGCTGATTATGCTGATTATCACGATTAATGGTCTGTTTTTTATGGCTTTCATTATATTATTGTGATTAATTTAAGGGTTCAGTAATTATGATGTTATCTTTTAATCTTTCTTTAGTTATTATTTTGCAGTGTAAGATTACATAGAGTATTCCAGATTCTAAGAATCGGCCAATACAGGTCCAACACCAGCGCTATTTTTTTTTCTACACCACTACAAAATATCAAGACTGTGTTTGTGGAACTAACAGTCACTCTTTTTTTTAAACCCTTTGTTAAACACAATCCACTAAATACTCACTTCCTCACTACAGAGAAAAACTACATTTGAATAAAAATATATAAGCTATTAAATTAAACTAGCTGACTGTATAATTTAGCAGCAAAAACTATATCTTGAAAAAAAATGTTTGGTGCACATTATACAATTTAAACAAGTTTATTCTGTTAACTATTTGTATTCTTACAAAATACATTCATGAAAATAAGATAGAAATCATGAGAAAAAGAAAGGCTTCTAATAGTCTTTCTGTGTGCAAAACTTTGATCATGTGAAACGCTTCAAACAAAGCGGCACAAAGCTCTTATGCACATCTAGGGTGCAGAATGATGTGCTTGAAGCAACATAAGTCACAGCGCGCTGCACTCCACACGGTACAAACAGTGTTGCAAACTTAGCAATTTTGTTGCTAAATTTAGCAATTTCTCAGACTACCCTGGCTACTTTTACTTCCAAAAGCACCTAGCAACAAATTTAGCTATTTTATAAATTTATTTGGCAACATTTAGCAACTTTTGATAGGTGACTCTTACTATAAAAAGTCGCATTTTCCATCTAAATTACACAAAAAGAGGAAACCAAAGATGCCTAGTACACACATCACGTGAATTAAGTTAGCTGCTGTTCGCAATTGTTCAATTTAATAGTAATAATAATAATTTAATAGCTGAATAATTGTTCATTTATGAAACACCTTGTGAGTAGGTTGTACCTGCAATTGTTGATCAGTTAGTACACTGTAAGAAAAATATCTAGAAAAATGTTTATCTAAAAAAAGTTTCCAGTCATTCAATTCAAGTTTATTTTGTATAGCACTTTTCACGATACAAATCGCTGCAAAGCAGATTTTAATTTTCCAAGACATTATCTGTTATCCATTTTCCATTATCCATTGTAACCCTGTAACCCCAGAACACAAAATACAATGTGTCATTTAAAATGCATGCTAAAAAAACTTGTGAAAAATAATTACGGAAAATTCCTTCATATTAACACAGTAGATTGTGCCCTACTTTTACAGACTTTTATTAGAGTGTAACTTACTAACTAACTACTAGGCTACACTGCTTAAAACTACAATTGTTCAGAATTTGCAGTTTTATTAGTTTACTAGCTAATTAAAAAAAAAAAACTTAATAAAAAAATGTGTTACATAATTGAATGTTGTGTTTAAAATTAGTTGTTTATATTTTAATTAGTGCTGTCAAATGATTAATCTTGATTAATCGCATCCAAAATAAAAGTTTTTGTTTACATAATATGTGTGTATACTGTGTATATTTATTATGTATATATAAATACACACACATACAGTATATATTTTGAAAATATTTACACGTTTATGCATTTATATATTTATATTCTTATATTTTATATTATATATAAATATATTTAATATATAAACACAACATATTTTTCTTAAATATATGCATGTCTGTCTATTTATATATACATAATAAATATGCACAGTATACACACATATGTTATGTAAACAAAAACTTTTATTTTGGATGTGATTAATCAGGATTAATCGTTTGACAGCACTAATTTTAATGTTGCATTATACATTTATATTATTTTTACGAACAAATCTAAATTAACATTTTTTGCTGAGATTTGATGCAGTGAAACAATTTTGCATTGTGATTATGTGATGATGTCATCGTACAATGACTTTTAGCAACAAAAATCAACCTTCCTGTGGCAACTTCCCCTGAAAATTAGTTGGCAACACTGGGTACAAACAAAGAGAAGAGAAATAAGAGAGCAATGAACTCCAACAAGATATAGTCATTTTATGCGAATCCCCAGACCTTTATCTACACATCAAGTATTATAATGGGAATATATCATCTTGGAGAGAGAGTTTTACCGTGCTGACTGTCATAACTGAACGTGACGTGCTGTTTGAATGCTGAGCGGAGAATGACTGACAGCTGCAGCAGAATGAGTTTCTGTAAACTTAAATTTAACAATATAAATATAATTCTGTCCCTCACATGAAAACCAAACTGGTGCTCTTCTGTTTCTTTTGGTGTATGACTCCCCCTTGTGCCGTATAAAAAGCACAATAATCGCGGTTGTCTGAAACAACCGCGGTTAGATCAAATAATCGCGATTAGACGGTTATTTAATTATCGCGACAGGCCTAACTCAGAGTTTATTCACCCTGATCCAATTTTGATCTGTGAGCTACGCTGACAATAATGTCATGATTGTCATAATGACTCATCATATTATCATATTATATCAGTAAATATCTGTTGGTGAAATCCATCGGAAAAACAATGCCTCTCTTTTTAGTAAGCTTCTTAAGAGCCTGACATCTTTGATGCCCTGCTTTGAGGATGTGAAAAAGCAGAATGGTGGTTATTTTAAGACTGAACATTCCTTCTACACACAAACTCTCATGCCCACATTTTGGAATTAGAAGCATAAACATTTGGCTTGCAATCCATAGGGACTCAAGCAAAAGTCAAACTCTTAAGTCCCCCCCTGGACTACTTCAAGTTAAAAATGAAGATGGATTTGGGTGGTACAAGGGTGTGGAAAAATTGTCATGGGGTGAGGTAAGCAGCCACTTACTGTATATGTGCTTGTGCTGTGATTTCAGTACAAGATGAACAAGCTCCTCTTAAACTACCATTTACAGCTACATTTAAGACCTTATTAAGTATTATTATTATTATTATTATTATTATGCACTATTATTTCATTTTTTAATAGTACATAGTTAAATGCTGATATCCATATAATGGTGCTAAGGCTGATAAAGTACTTGTAACAAAAAAAATCAACAGCATGACTTCCTACTTCTCAGTGGAAAAAATACTCTGCCAAACAAAAAATTTCATGAGGAGCTATGAAACACCTTTTGATTCACAAGGTGACTAGTAGAGAAAATTGTAATCTGTTTAGTCAGAAGGCAAACACAAACTGCTGTTTAGCTTATTAGCATTGCTAGCAGCGCTACATGAGCATGGCAGCCAGGGGAAGTTAACTGAGCAACATGAAATCAGTAATACATCCCTTCAATTTCACGCTCAGACCATGACAAGCTGCTCTGGAACGAGAGGTGCCAAACCTCGTGCCTCATGGCAGCAATCCGTGACAAGAAATGTGTCTGTGTGTTTGTGTGTGTGTGTGTGTATCAAGAAGGGAGTGAGTGACAGAGAGGGAATTTTCCTTGACAGATCTCTCCAGTTACGGGGATTAGATGGAACAAATTTCCTGAGCTCCAGTTTTCCACCATCCTCTCTCTGACACTGCTCATTTTCTCTCCATCTCCTCAAAATAACTCCATCAAAGAGAGAGGGAACGTCAGAGATAGCGAGCAATAAAGCAATAGAATAAATAGATGTATGTTCTCAGGCTTAATCTACAGACCACCAAATCTCTCACCTCACGCAATCTCCATCCGTTTGTCACTTCAAGCAGGGTGACTGTATGTCTTATTGAGTGTTTGTGTCTCGTCAGATGGTTTCTGTGAAATTTCCCTGGTCTGTCAGGACTCAGGAGGAATGTTCTTTTTGTGATTGATTTATATTTAGTCATTTATGGCTATTTATACATCTTTAACTAAAGGAATTGCGAACAAACTACGCATGTTGAAGGCTGCAGAATAAAAAAAAATGTTACTTTCCATATAGGGAATATATCAATTTTAACCATCTAATAAATCAAAGGGTTTTTTTTTGTTTTTTTGATGTGCCAGAGTACAATAATTACACATTAATATTTACACATTATTCATTATTCAGTAAACAAGGTAAAATATTTATTGCTTAAAGTGATAATTCACCCAAAAAAAATAACCATTTTGTCATCATTTACTAACCATCTGGTTGTTCCAAACCTGGATGAGTTTCTTTCTTCTGCTAAAGATATTTTGAAGAAACAGTTTCTGGTCACCATTGACTTCTATAGTATTTTTTTTCCCACAAACATTATTCAAAATATCTTCTTTTATGCTCAACATAAGAAAGAAACAGGTCTGAAACAACATGACAGTTAGTAAATTATGACAGAACTGTCATTTTTGGCTGAATGGCCACTTTAATTACTGTTAAACATATTCATATCTTAAGTTCAGAACTTTGTTAAGTCATTTTTTTCCTAAAATTTTCCACAGGCACACAAATAGCACCCCTGTGGGCTCTGGATCAAACTTGAGTTACACAGCTAAACAAGTCATGAAAAGACCTTGGTTTCTCTTAGTTTTCATACTGTCTGATACTGTTTCTATTTCCAAAATGACATGGATTATTTGTATTATGTTTAATGTGATTTGAATTGTTCACACAAATGTGTATCTTCACATCTCACAATCAGAACTACTGATGTTATAGATCAGAGCAAAAACACACCTCCCACTAGGCCAGGAAATCGCATTGATGTATTCATGGGGAGTACTAAAAAAAAGTGCCCTCCAAAAAATCGAATCAACAGCTTCCTAGCCAAATGGAAATGAATAGAGAAGGAGACTTGGGGGACTCACGATTGTTATGAGCATTTGTTTGAGTCTTGATCTGGTGCTCTGACTGATAAACAGCCATCTGCCATAAAGTGAGAGACAGAGGGAGAGCGAGCGAGCGCAAAAGATCAGAGAGAGAGGGAGGCAGCTTATCCAGTCCCCAGGGGGACTTCTCAAACCCATTCTCACCTCCTGAGGAGCAGATGGGGGAGGAAGAGGGACAATATTGGATGAACTGGAACACTGATGTCTAGGAGGAGCTGCTGAAGACACTGCAGAGGATAATTGAGAACCACAAATGATATTCTGTGATATTTGCTCTATTTAAGGAGAAGCTAATGAAAAAGAGAGATTGTGCTCTCTGTATGTAAAAATGTGTGGTGTGTGTGCGTGTGTGTGAGAGAGAGAGTGTTCTTTAATTGTCTGGAGGTGAGAGTAAATAGGTCATGAAATTTTGTGTGCGCACATTTCATCGTCTGACCTATTTTTGTGGGTAATTTGTTCATTACTCATTTGCAAATCAAAGCATTAAATCAAAACTACATTATCCTGTTTCTCAATTTCTTTCCACGCTGATTAATAGGAAGAATAATTATTCTATCATTATAAAATGAAATGTGTACAATAACAATTCAGCCTAGTGGATGATTCCATAAACTAAAGAGTTCCTTTCATTGGCACACTCTTTAGTTCACCCAAAAATAAAAATATTCTCATCGTTCACTCATCATGTCATGCCAAACCTGTACGACTTTTTTTCTTCTGTGGAACATATAGTATCTCACAGAAGTGAGTACACCCCTCACATTTCTGTAAATATTTTATTATATCTTTTCATGTGACAACACTGAAGAAATGACACTTTGCTACAATGCAAAGTAGTGAGTGTACAGCTTGTATAACAGTGTAAATTTGCTGTCCCCTCAGAATAACTCAACACACATCCATTAATGTCTAAACCGCTGGGCACAAAAGTGAGTACACCCCTAAGTGAAAATGTCCAAATTGGGCCCAATTAGCCATTTTCTCTCCCCAGTGTCATGTGACTCATTAGTGTTACAAGGTCTCAGGTGTGAATGGGGAGCAGGTGTGTTAAATTTGGTGTTATCGCTCTCACTCTCTCATACTGGTCACTGGAAGTTCAACATGGCACCTCATGGCCAAAATACTCTGAGGATCTGAAAAAAAAGAATTGTTGCTCTACATAAAGATGGCATAGGCTATAAGAGCTGCCAAGACCCTGAAACTGAGCTGCAATACGGTGGCCAAGACCATACAGTGGTTTAACAGGACAGGTTCCACTCAGAACAGGCCTTCCTTCATAGTCGACCAAAGAAGTTGAGTGCACGTGCTCAAGCGTCATATCCAGAAGGTTGTATTTGGAAATAGACGTATGAGGTGCTGCCAGCATTGCTGCAGTGGACTGAAAGGAGGCAGGGCCCAGCCTGTCAGTGCTCAGACCATCGCCGCACACTGCATCAAGTGGTCTGCATGGCTGTCGTCCCAGAAGAAGCCTCTTCTAAGATGATGCACAAGAAAGCCCGCAAACAGTTTACTGAAAGACAAGCCAAACTAAAGGACATGGATTACTGGAACCATGTCCTGTGGTCTGATGAGACCAAGATAAACTTGTTGCTTGGTTCAGATAGATTGTCAAAGCGTGTGTGGCTTAGCAACCCAGGTGAGGAGTACAAAGACAAGTGTGTGCGCACCACCCAGTCAGCACGGTGGTGGGAGTGTCATGGTCTGGGGCTGCATGAGTGCTGCCCAGCACTGGGAGCTACAGTCCCGTGAGGGGAACCATGAATGCCAACATATACTGTGACATACTGGAGCAGAGACTGGGCCGCAGGGCAGTATTCCCAGCACTTGATAACGACCCCAAGCACACCTCCAAGACGACCTGCCTTGCTATAAAGCTGAGGGTAAAGGTGATGGATGTAAGCATGTCTCAGACCTAAACCCTATTCTAGCCAGGGCATCCTCAGACGGAAGGTGGAGGAGCGCAGGTCATCCACCAGCTCCGGTGATGCCCGTCATGGAGGAGTGGAGAAGGAGGACTCCAGTGACAACCTGTGGCTCTGGTGAACCAGCAAAAGAGAGTTGACAGTGCTGGAAAATAATGGTGACCACACAAAATATTTACACTTTGGGCCCAATTTGGACATTTTCACTTAGGGGTGTACTCACTTTTGTGGCCAACACAGTTTAGACATTAATGGATGTGTTGGGATGTTCTGGGGGACAGCAAATTTACACTGTTATACATGCCTGCTACTACTTTACATTGTAGCAAAGTGTCATTTCTTCAGTGTTGTCACATGAAAAGATATAATAAAATATTTACAAAAATGTGAGGGGTGTACTCACTTCTGTGAGATACTGTAACTGATGATATTTTGAGAAATGTCTTCATACAGTGAAAGTCAATGGTAACCAAAACAGTTTTTCTTCAAAATATCTTCTTTTATGATCCACAGATGAAAGAAAGTAATACAGGTTTGGAATGACATGAAGGCAAGCTAATGATGACAGGATTTTCATTTTTGTGTGAATCCTTTTTACAGCATCACTACACAGGGATCAAGAACATTCAGTGTCACAATAACACTCAAACGTGGAGTATCTTTTGTCTTTGATTAAAATTTCACAATTATATTGGGGTTAGGTTAGGTCAGCTGTTTAGCACCTGTGAGTGATCTGAGTTTAGACAAGGAAATCCCTCTTTACTATCAGAATTATATCTCCTTTTAATAGATGATATCACATCGGTATATGTAAGCTATATCACTTTGAAGAGAGAATTCATCTCTCATCTCTCCTGTACGTGTGCTGTTGCTAAGAGACCAGCAGTCTGCTACATACCACCTCATGCATCCCCCGCGTGCGTTTGTTTCACACCCTCTGCCAGGAGAGAGGGAACTGTACCTTCTTTTCGCACCACACACAGAATCTCATCTTACAGTCAAATCATGCCGCTCATTTCTCACATATAAACATTCTCTTACATGCGTGCATTCTAAAACAGAGATGTCATTTTCCGAATTTCAAAACAATAAAAAGCATTACTGCACTCAAACAATAAGAACCCCCCCCCCCCCCAAATGAAAAATATGTTTATAATATAATATATGAATTATATTATATATATTTGTTATCTTCTTTCCATGTTTACTCATAGAGTGGTTCTGCTCAACCACTGTGATACATCTTTCAGCAGTCCACGGTGACCCTTAAGTGACCTCCATATAATTTAGAAATGTCATTTTCTTCCAGTTCCTCATAACTAAGCCAATTTACACACAATGTAAAACACAGGTCTCTTCTGTTTTGTGTTCTTTTGATGAAATGCCATCCAAACACAACCTAAACACAGAACCCCATGGTGTGTGAATTTTAACCAAACGTGTCTCAAAATACTATGGTAGATTTAAGTGTAGTTTTCTTTTTCGCAAAAAATTTTTTTTCACAAGATTTGTAAGTAGTGACAAGATCACTCATTATTTGAATATGAGAACTGTGTATTGGAGCATATTTTTGTTGAATACATGAAAATGCTGTCAGATCAAACTAAGATGATCTCGCTGGGAAAATGGCAAACCAATCCACAGGGTGTCATCAAAAGGACAGGCATCAGTGTCAGTAAGGTTTTTTTTTTTAATAAACACAAGAAAATGAATGTAATAATGGTGAATAAATGTCAAATGCTCTCTGATGGAAAGAGCAAATCCAGATAGCTCACCCACTTTCAAATTTCACATCACACCAAAATTGTTCAGTTTACTGTCTTGTCTGAATATATAGTAATAATTTAATTTGGTGATTTACAAAATAAAATAATGCTTTAGAAATGCTTGCCTAGTGAAATCTATTACTATTGTATAAAAACCCCATATATATTAAAAGAAACAATAGGTTGAATAGTTTGTGGTATGAACATGTACCTTATATGATGCTCTTCCAGGTGACAGAGATACAGTTGTCTGCTAGTTAGCTCATGATGTGGCGCATGATGTACAGAGCTGTGGGACTCAAAGCTGATGTCTACTCTTTTAGTGGTGCAGGGCTTGAAGATACGGGTACAGGATATGGAAGCAAAAGAGTCCAGATCCCGCTGGATGATCTCTAGTTTAGAGGAGGCTGTGAGGGCAAAGGTCAACATAGATCAGTTATATTGAATCATATTAAAGTGATGACTAAAGGATATAAATCACAGCTAGAATACAATACACTGTAAACAATTTTGTAAAGAACATTAATGTTTTACAGAATGCCATACTCTACTAGGCCCACATGGAATCCGTGCCCACAGATTTATCTGCACCCAGATCTGTTTTTTTTTTTTTTTTTTTTTGACAGGAATGCATCATTTTAATTCACTTTGCTCTGTTTTCTGGTCATGTAGCAAAATAAAGTTTGCCTATCTACTGTATAGACAGCCAGGTTTGATTAAAAGCCCATCTTACCAGCAATGAATTACCCCTTTAAATATTTAGCTAGCAAATTTGATTACACTTTCAGCTATCACTAAGAGTGTAGTACTCTCAACATATTTTACCAAGTTTAAATAAATTCTGTAGAATACCACAAATTATTTTGACAAAATCAGTGCGGAAAATGTGGATTCTCTGGCAAAAACAAACAGCATAACAGCCGTTATTAAACTGTGCCAAGATCGAGTCTATCAATTTAAGACATGACTCACATTTGTGGACCCCAACAAAGAGTGAAATCTCAATTTTAACATGAAAATTAATTACTGGGGGCAGTCATGGCCTAATGGTTAGAGAGTCGGACTTGTAACCTGAAGGTTGCGGGTTCGAGTCTCAGGTCCTGCAGGAATTGTCAGTGGAGGGAGTGAACGTCCAGCGCTCTCTCCACCATCAATACCATGACTGAGGTGAGACCCTTGAGCAAGGTGCCCACTGCTCCGGGTGGTGTGTGGGTTTGTTCGTTCGTTCGGGGATATGGGACACCATAAATTGGCCACACATCACGTCCTGCTTGCAACATCTAACAGATACGATCAATGTCAATATTTGAGTTATAACTACAAGGTTGAACAACCTTGCTCAGTCATCTATAGTGTTTAACACTTACAATGTTTCCGCAAAATGTGCAGCTGAAGCTGAGTGATGCCCGAAAAGCTCAGCAGAGGTGAATTCTCCATTTCTCCATATGTACACAGACGTCGACTGAAGCGATTGAATAGCAGATGACACCGCACACTGTTAAAAAAAAAGTTTTTTTTACAGGTAACTGTCTGTATTTTTTTTACAGAATTTTCCCATTTTTTCATTATACGATGAAATACCGTTGTTTTACAGATCTTTTCTGTA
>JAFVLL020002328.1:0-71335 GCA_021397915.2 Tor tambroides | reverse complement strand
GCCATGGGATCGCTGCTAGCGCTAGCATCGCTAGCATCCGAAATATCCTCGATAAAGCCCCGGGGATTGTCCGTCTTGCTCTGTTTAGAGGGCTTGGGCATGGTTGATTAACTGAAATGACTTTAGGTGCAATTTCGAATAAAGATGGTCGAGCGTGGGTGAAGTAATCGAAACGTGAGACGGGAGAGGTAAAAATATGCGACCGCTCACTCCGCCATCTTAACCGCGCCCCCCAAATTAAGATATTTTTGACGAAATCCGAGAGCTTTCTGACCCTGCATAGACAGCAACGCAACTACCAAGTTCAAGGCCCAGATAGGTAGTGAGGACATTGTTAAAATAGTCCATGTGACATCAGTGGTTCAACTGTAACTTTATGAAGCTACGGGAATACTTTTTGTGCACCAAGAAAACAAAAATAAAGACTTTATTCAATAATTTCTTCTCCTGAATGTGGTAGTTGCTTTGCTGCCTATGGCGGGTCAGAAAGCTCTCGGATTTCATCAAAAATATCTTAATTTGTGTTAAAAAAAAAAAAAAGAACATAGGTTTTACGGGTTTGAAACGATATGAGAGTGAGTAATTGATGACAGAATTAAAATTTTTTGGATATAAATTGATCAATACTGACAGTAAAACATTTCTAATGTTACAAGAAATATTATACATACTGTATAAGAAATATTTCTTGAGCACCACATTAGCATAACAAAATGATTTCTGAAGGATCATGTGACACTGAAAACCAGAGTAATGATGCTAAAAAAAAATCAGATTTGCATCACAGGAAAAAAAAAAAAAAATTAAATATATTAAATTGCAATATTATAGTTTTTACTGCATTTTTACTCAAATAAATCCAGCCTCAGTAAGTATATGAGACTTTTTTCAAAAATCTTTATCTTAAAAAAAAATTAATGAATAAAAAAAAATCTTTCAGAGCCCAAATGTTTGAATAGAAGTGTATAAAGTTAACATTTGTGACCCTAGAGCACAAAACCAGTCATAAGGGTCAATTCTTTGAAATTGAGATTTATACATCATACATAAGCTTTCCATTGATGTATGGTTTGTTAGGATAGAACAATATTTGGCCGAGATACAACTATTTGAAAATCTAAATATTGAGAAAAATGAAGTTCTTAGCAATGCAAATTACTAATCAAAAATTATGTTTATATATATATATATATATATATATATATATATATACGGTAGGGAATTTACAAAATATCTACATTGAACATGATCTTTACTTAATATCCTAATGATTTTTGGCCTAAAAGAAAAATTTATAATTTTGACCCATACAATGTATTTTTTGCTATTGCTACAAATATACCCGTGCTACTTACGACTGGTTTTGTGGTCCAGGGTCAATTTGTTTAACAATGTTAGTTTAATGCACAAATTTAATGGCTAACCATGACAAGCATGTCTCTTATCAAAATTATTGTACTACTTTTACTTTGGCTGACATGCCTGTCAATGAAGTTAAACAGATGCCACATTTAACCTTATTTTATCAATTAAATGATTATGTCCAAGCTGTTTTGCAGAATGAAAACTCACATTATTTTAAATGTAAAAGACTTATGCATAAACTGCATCTATGTACATAGTAAATATGTAATACATCTTTACATATATTCATTTGTAAAATATATGCTTCTGTAAAATATGTATGCATAAATCATTGTATGTAGTAAATAATACGATTAGAAAGTAGAAGTGATTACAGGGAGTGCAGTAAAATAACAGACACGGTTGGGTATCAGTCGAGGCCTGACGTCATCACAAACACATAGATTGCAAAACACAAGGTTTAAATCTAAAAAAAACTCTCATTTTAACTGAAAAAGTGCAACTTTATGAAGTTAAGTAATGTGAAAGTAATGATTCAGAGGCAGACTGAAGATCATGGGTGGTGATGTAAGTTTTTCCTGAGACATGTCGTGTGTGGAAAAGAGGAAGACGCCCTACCTGGATCTCGTCAGACGTCAGGCCACCTTTCATGTCGCTGCTCTTTTTCTTGGGTGGCGGAGGGGCTGGCTTATGAGCAGGGGGGAGGTCAGTCCTGTTGGAAGAAAAGAAAACAGACTGACACCTGGTACCCTGAGAGAGCTTTCATGCGGCCGTGGCTTAAGCCTTGTGTGAGCACACGTAATGAGGAGTCATGCCCACGTCTGCCTCTCCCGCCTGCCGGGGGCTTGATAGGCATCTCCTTACACTGCCTTTGTTGTAGCCAGTGCCATTTCAGCCGTGCCCTTTCAATGGCTCTCACTAGCCATGGAGAGAGAGATAATGAAACCGGATTGTAATGGGCAAAATGGAGAGGAAAGAATGGGAGCGCTAGGACAAAGAGGGTTCGAATTATAGCCCACCAATGTTCCCATCAATCCCTTAAAGTGTCAGACAGACAGCAAACAGAGCACATGGGTCTGATCCATGATGTGAGACGCAGTAGGGCAGAGTTGCACCAGCCATTCGTTACTTCAATTCAGAATCGCCATCAAACGGGGAGACAACGGGGAACGCTGTAAAAATGTCATACCACGCCTCATGAATTTTATTATAATTTGCAGACGTAGTATAAATTGAGACATAAAGTTCACACTAGGTCACAAATAACTAGCATTGGGTTAACTTGGCTTGTAAATAACTCTGTACTTAATTTTGTTGTACCATTAACTAGTTTTGTTTAATTCCAAAATTTGTGGAATCAACTCTGGTTCCTGGTTCTGGAATCAACTCTGAAATCTGTTGCTTTCATTTTTTAATTTTTTTTTTAAATCTATTCACCTAATCACTTAATCATCATGACTTACATCCTTTTAAAGGTCCCAAGTATTTATTGATTATTATCAGCTTATATTCCCTGCTGAAAAAAGCAGCTAAAATTTAAACTGGTCAAGCTGGTCTTCCAACCTGGCCAAGCTGGTGATCTGCTGGTTTTAGCTGGTTGGTCAGCTGGTCTCCCAGCCTGACCAGCTAAAGAAGCGGTCAATACCCTTCTAAAACCATCCTGAAAACCAACTATGAGCAGGTTTGAAAATGAGCAAAAACCAGCCAACCTTCAACTATTTTTCCATCAAGGTTTTTCTTCACATTGTCTGCTTAAAGCGGTCCGTCGTAGACAACATAACAACCCATCTTACACTTTATGCGATTTAGCTTTTATATATATATATATATATATATATATATATATATATATAGTGCCTTGCAGAAGTATTCAAACCCCTTCATTTTTTTACGTTTTGTTCTGTTGCAGCAGCCTTACGTTAAACCACTTTAAATTACTTTTTTATTCCACAACAATCTACAATCCACACACCATAATGACATAGCAAATAACAGGTTTTTAACATCTTTGCAAATTTATTATACATAAAAAAACATAAATGATTCCATTGCCAGTTTTCAGACCCTTATCTGGGACAGCTAAAATTGAACTCAGGAGCATTCATATTGGTTGAAGATTTTACTGCACTTTGAGTGAAGTTAACCTGTGTCAAATTCAATTGAATGGGTATGATTTGGAATGGCACACACATCTTTATAAAAGGTCTAACAGCTGAAAATGCATATCAGAGCAAAAACCAAGCCCTGAGGTCAAAAGAACTGCCTGTAGAGCTCAGAAAAAGGTTTGCGTCAAGCCACACATCTGGGAAAGAGTTCAGAAAAAAATTATGCTGTATTGAAGGTTCACAGAATCATGTAGCCTTCATTATCCATGATGGAAGACGTTTGAAACAACTAGGACTCTTCCTAGAGCTGGCCTCCTGGCCAAACTGAGCAACTGATGGAGAAGGGCTTGTCTAGACTGGTAACCAAGAAGCTGATGGTCACTCTAGTTGAGCTCCATGATCATATATGCAGATGGGAGAAACCTACAGAAGGACAAACATCACTGCAACACTCCACCAATCTGGGCTTTATGTCAGTGTGGCCAGACTCAATCTTCTCCTCAGTGAAGACACACAAAAACACACTTGGAATTTGCAAAAAAAAAAAAAAAAAAAAAAACCAATAAGGACCCTCAGACTCTGAGAAACAATATTCTCTGGTCTGATGAACCTCAATTCTAAACATCATGTTTGAAGGAAACCAGCTCTGCTCATCACCTGCAGAGTACCATCCAAAAAGTAAAGTGTGCTGGTAGCAGCCTCATGCTGTGGGGCTGTTTTTCAGCAGCAGGGACTGAGAGACTTAGAGTAGAAGACAAGCTCAATGCACTAAAATATACAGATAGCCTTAATGAAAACAGAAAGCAGAAGGCTCACCTTCCAACAGGACAATGACCCTAAACACACAGCAAGAGTGGCTTATAGACAACTCTGTGAATGTCCTTGAGTGGCCCAGCCGCAGCCTGGCCTTGAACCTAATCAAATATTTCTGGAGAAATCTGAAAATGTGCATCTGCCCCATCCAACCCGACAGAGCTTGAGAGGTGAAGAGGTGAGGAGAAGATGACAGATAATTGCCAAATGTTGATGAGCAAAGCTTGTCGCATCAAACAAAAAATACTTGAGGCTATAAAGGTGCTTCAGCTAAGTACTGAGTTAAGGGTTTGAATACTTATGCAACATACTTATTTCAGATTTTTTATTTTTTATAAATTTACAAAGTTGTGACAGTTCTGTTTTTGCTTTGCCATTATGGTGTATGGAGTGTAGATTGATGTGGGAAAAAAAGTAATTTAATGCAGTTTAACAGCTGCAACATAACAAAACGTGGAAAAAATGAAGGGGTTTGAATACTTCTGCAAGGCACTGTATGTACTTTAGACATCTAGAACAAATCTAGAAAAAAAGAGATTCAGTATTCCTCAAAATTAATAAAAACAGTGAAATTCAAACTCTAGGAATAGGACACAAACCTGCAATAATTAAATATGTTAACACAAATATCCTTTATGTGTTTAATCCCACTTTATGTCTTTGCTGCTGACCTTCGATGATCCATTATTACTGAATTTGACAAAAATAGAACATTTTTATATTAAAAACAAACAAGCAAGCCTGGTCCAGTTGAGAAAAAAATAACGCAACAGTAAGCAATTAGTTACTTTTTTTACGGAGTAACGCAATATTGTAATGTATTACTTTTACAAGTAACTTTCCCCAACAATGTGAGTGACCAAGAGGTGAATTAATTATTAACTCTATTGAACTGAAAAAACAAAAAGCTATTAAAGAGGAGTTGATTCCCTTTGATGGAATCAATTCCAATCCTTGGAATCGATTCTCAGCCCTATCATTAATACAAAACCTAACTAGTATGTCGTAGGTTTGCTGCAAACCAAGCAGGTCTGTAAAATCATATGCACTCACATTAAAATGAAGAGTCCAGTTGTATCAGCAGTCTCATGACTTTTATTTTATATAGACCAACTCATGAGGGCCACCATCTATAAATCACATGACCAGCCAAATACAACTCACTTTATGTCGGTAACTATTATGATGGAAGAATTTTGCTAATGGAATAAATGAATCATGATTTATGTCATTTTGTCATTTGTAATAATAATTTGTAATTATCTCTTATAATTTTTATCTATAGGTCCACAAAACTAAAATGACCAAGCTGTTCAGTTTATGCATAGGGTATATTAGTTATACTGGTAACACAATAAGGCTCCATTTGGTAACATTAGTTAATTTTATTAGTTAACATGAAAAATAATACTAAAGCTTTCATTAATTTTAGATAATTTTAATGTCAACATTTACTAATGCATTATTAAAATCAAAAGTTAGAATATTATTTAATGGACCTAAGCTAACATGAACTAAACAGTTGTATTTTTAATAAATAGCATTTACAAAGATTAATAAACAATGCAGCACATGTATTAATAGTGAACACTATTCACTATTAACTAGTTGCTTACTAGTATGCATACCATTAGCATATTGGCTGATTATTAGTACTTATAAAGCACATATTAATGGCTTATTCTGCACGATTATATTCTAGATCCCTTAACCCTACTCTGTACCTAAACATAACTACTACAGGACAACAACTACCTTACTTACTATCAATAAGCAGCAAATAAGGGGCTTCTTGAGGGAAAACTCTTAGTTAACAGTGAATATGTGTTCCCTAATCTAAAGGGTTACTGTTACATTTGTGCAATGCACAAATATTTGATTGCACATTTAGCTAAATTGTAGCTTCTGCATTGCAGTGGTTACACTGCAGTAAGCATTCAATCACCTGCTGTCTAACCCAACCCATCACCTCACACATAACATTGGCACACACCTGACGTGGTTCTGGAGAGTTCATGCAAACACCCGATATTCAATTTTACTTCAAATAAGTCACCAGTCACTGAGTTTAGCAAAAAGTGTAGAACGACATCTGGTGAGTCATAAACTCTCCAATTTTCTGCACTGTAATTTCATTCATAAAGCCTGAAAATTCAAATAAAAGCCAGTTCCCAGAGGAGAACTCAGACAAAACTCAAAAGCAGATGTCAAACTGCCACACACATGTACATACAAGCTCGCGCACGTAAGCACACATGCTCCCACGCAAGATGTTACAAGAATGTGGGTGCATACACAAACGCACACCTGCGCGATTGCATACATACACAGACGCTGCTCTAATAATTTTTCGGGTGTCGTTATTTGCATCGCTTGAAGGAGACCCAAATAATTCTCTGTGACAGGTGAGCTGCGCAGGAGTTGCCATCTAATTTCCAGAAAGAGGAAAGCTCTTTCCTCAAACATGTTAGCAGTCAGACATCATCCTGCTCATTCTGACAAGATGTCTGTGCTGATAGATAATGAAGCACGGTCTCTCTCTCTCTCTCTGTGTGTGTGTGTGTGTGTGTGTGTGTGTGTGTCAAAAGTAGAGCAAGGGAAAGACAGGCAGTATAACTCTTCTACATTTTACTCAAATGCACTAAAACATGTACATTTCTAGAGGCAAACACACCGCCTCATGTCGCTGTTGAGTTGCATGACCTTTCCACGAGGCCAAACGGGCTCTGTAAAGTCAGGGCTGCTTTGCGCATGAGTGCCTCTCTCCATTTCCTCTTTTATACACATCACTTCCACTTCACATCACCTTGTATCACACCAGAACAGAGGCGTGGCACTGGCACACGACAACACACACGGCCTGTATAAACTCTCACTGCAGATAAACACACATACATAGTCAGAATTTAGGGGGAAAAAATAAATTTGCATATAGAAAAATTAAGCATATTTTTGAACCATTAAGATTTTTCTAATATAACATTATTATGCAAATTTCTAAATACACATTCTCATTATTGCAATGTATGGAAGCCTATTTCTGCCACGGAATTTAGAAAAAAAAAAAAAAAAAAGAATAAATAAATTAAATAATTGCAACATTTTCTTCATATTTTGAACTGAAGTTGATGAATTGTGCTGAATTATGATTGAAAAAAAAGCTGAATTGTGAGATTTTTTACTTTTTTCTCTATATTTGCATTTCACAATTCAAAATTTTATATTTCAGTTTTTACTTTTTTTTTAATTCTGAGTTTAAATCTCTCAATTCTGACTTTTTTTTCCCCCAGAAATGCAAGAAAAAAGTCTGAATTATGAGATATAAACTCATAATTGTGAGGAAAAACAAAAAATCCAAATTGTGAGATGAAAAGTCATTTTTGTATTTATTTATTTTTCAGTGGCAGAAACAGGCTTCCATAGTAATACAATACAATACATCCAAAAAAGCAGTTTTTTTTTTTTTTTACTGTTCTTAAACATTTTATATTATCGTTATGTAAATGTGAAGGGACTGACTGAGTGCTTAATTGTCATTACAATAATAGCTTTATGAGCCTAGAAACATGCCTACCTTTTCTTTAAACTTTGCACTTATTTTTTTTCTTTTGATTTTGGGCTGAAAAAGGTTTGACACGTTTTTGACAGGTTCCTTGACATTCTCTCGGACAGAATCGCACACACATCGTGTTGAAAGCCTAATGGTCCAGTCTGTGGGCTGCCAATACAAAGGTTATATGTTTGACTACCAAAAGGATGTGAGTCAGTAACTAAAGAGTTTCTGTGCTCACTGTGGCCTCAAGCAAAGCACTCAACCCAGAGTCACTTTTAAAGGACTGTGCCTCAAATGAGCGAGCAGTAATTTGCTTAAAAGGGGTCATACAATAATTTGAAGTATTATTTAATATTTCTTTCCTAAGGTTCACTCATAAGTCAAGATTTCTTGTATTCAGTGGGGTCATAATGTAGTTGTTCCATGACTATTTTCCACCCTCTCTCTCACCCATACAGTTAAATGGATTGCTTTTTGTTGCTGTGCCTTTAAGATTTCCATGTAAATAGAGGTGTATTTTTGTAGGCCTGGAAATGAGTTCGCATTTTAGCACTTCCGATTTCATCATCCTGAACTTTTTTTTTTAATGGGTTTTTGGTTAAATGCCTGAAAGAAGGTCTGTGGTCAACACAATCTTGTGATATTTTCACTTTTTTTTTTTTTTCTACAACTTAAAATACATCAGTAATACCAGCTTTTGCTTGTCTTGAAAAAGGTGGATGCTAACTAGTGTCTAACTAGGACTACAGAGCACATAATATTGAAGTCCTTCAGAAGGTTCTGCAGAGCTGTAGGTGCTACATACAGCCAGGTTTCCTAAATGTTACTCTTATTTTTAGTTCTATTGGTGTTCAGGGACAGTATATACTGTACTTCCTCTTAATTATCTCACTGATTGGATGGACTATGTATCTGAACACTTAATAGGCAGCACTACCACGTAAATCTGTGTAGTCATTTACTGCTACATCAATCCACAAAGCTATGGAATGAGTTGCTCAGTTTTATTGCACTGGAGAAAATGTTTTGAATTTTACATTAAAAGATTTTATAAATTTGGTGATTGACTCATGCCTCATAAGCAAAAATGGCAATCACATACTTCCACGGGGGTCATGCACCTTTCATTGCGATGGATGGCGATGCTAACCTGAATGCTTTCTCCAGGTATTGCTTCCTTGTTACAGACACACTCATCCATAAATAAAAGATGAAAATGAAAAAGAAAAAGAAAAAGAGCTCCAAAAAGATAGTTGAAGAAATTGAACACGTACGTACGTACTTTTCACACAGACAACAATTACACAGGATAATGATGATGCATTATAATTAACATAAAAGCTGCCAAAAGTCCATAATTCTACCAAATCACAAATCTGCATAAGCATGCAAATTACTGAAGTTTTTCTAAGCTGCTCTAAATATGAGTAATGTAACTGCCAGTCTAAACACTGCTTACAGGCTGTGATAAAAGAATCTGCGAATACTGCAGAGCTTCTAGAATGTACAGTTTCTTTTACTGCATCTTGTATCACCTCTCGTTCATTGTCTGCTGTTAAACAAATGAATATGCAAAGTTTCAGAGTTGAGTATAATTGTGTGGAATTATTTGCAAGAAAACAATCTTCTGTTATTGTTTGGTCTATTGTTTTTTTTTTTGCCCCCACCCCACCCCACCCCACTCCACTCCACTCCACCCCACCCCACCGCACCCCACCCCACTCCACTCCACCCCACTCCACCCCACCCCACTAAATGCCTAGTGCAGAATCAACTATTGTTCTGCTATAACATCGCTGCTGCACAGCAAAAAGGACCTCATGTGTGTCCAGCCTGCTTCTATTTAAATTTAAGACAGACACACAGTGCAATTAGAGCAGACTGGGTCTTCTTGACCCATGTCCTCAGAAGCTGTTCCCAACTAGCCACAGCTGGAGACAGATGTACTGCAGCGATGCAGCGTCCAATCAGCAGCTGCCTGCAGTCCTAAGACTGACATGTTTCTCTGTCAAGACGCTGTCAGTATCTGGATTTTACAGGACTTAAATAAACATCCACCAATGCTAAAATCCAATTTGAACACTATGTAAAATAACAGGGATGCTCTGAACAGTTGTTCTCTAATTACTTAACAAATTGTATTCCTCAGTTGTAAGTCGCTTTGGATAAAAAACTAAATGCTAAATGAATAAATGTAAATGTAAATGTAACAAATTCTAAAATAATTATCTATTCCCAAACCTATATTCCCAAACATGATGCTCTAATAAGTATTAAATACATAGCACACACAAATACTGGGTAAAAAAAAAATATATATATATATATATATGTATATATATTAGAAATTAGATGTAACAATTTTTCATTACCACTTCCAACATTCCTACAGTTTTAATGTCACATTGTATAAAGCAGGTACTTTTATAGCTGAGCGAGCTGAGGCAATAATCAAAGATAATCTCTCTCTCTAGTAGTTTTGGGTGTCAGAATCATTTTAGCAAATTGGTTTGTTTGGAGGGTTCATGTACACTGACTCACTGAATTACTTAGAAAAAAAAGTAGTTAAATGCTGCTATTCATCACTATGTTTTATATGACTCAGATAAACAAATTACAATCACTTTTACTTTTTCTGTTCAAGTTTAATGCTGTCATCTTTACTGAATTCAAATGAATTAAAAAAACATCAATACCTTTTCCAAAAAGTCATGTGATTTTAATTTAACTACATTAAATTATTAGTAGCTTTAAGAAGTATCCTTAAGGGAATAGTTCATGCCAAAAAAAGAAAAAAAAAAATGTCAAAATGTCAAAATCTGTTGTCCCAAATCCATACAGTAGGTATTTCTTCTTTCCATGAAACAGAAAAATACAAAAATGTACATCATTTTTAATGGGTGGGTGAAAAAAATTGAATGACAAGATGTTACATGAATAATGATGAATAATGATAAATAATGTCACAAAAATACTTTGGAAGCCTTGGGATACAGTGCATACCCCTGTGAGTCATCTGGACCACTTTTATGGTACTTTCATGGTGCTTTTCAGTCATTTTCGAGCTTTCACAGACCACATTTTATTCACTTTCATTATTTTGAAAGGAATAACCAGAATATTCCTCAAAAATTCTCCAGTTGAGTTCTACAGAAGAAAAAAGTCATACGGATATGACAGATTTTTCATTTTTTAGTGAACAGTTCATTTAAAATGCTGTCTAGGTAGGTAGCTCACTAGGTTTTGGAACAGCTAGAGAGTATGTTTGTGTGTGAGAGAGAGAAACACAGACTTGCAGAGGGATGAGCCTTGACAGACAGCGTCACTTCCAGATGCACCATTATCTTTCTTCAAAGGGACAAAATAATGAAAGGCAGCTAAATAATTCAAAAACTTTCTCCTTTCCAGCTTTTATTTTCATAGAAAAAGATCACTCCCTCTTTGATCCCATTTTGAATTCCATGCGCTTGCTCTATAGAGAAAATTGATGTAATTATTGATCCAATTAGACTTATGAGGTACTACAGTGGTTTACCCTTTTCCCTTATTGGGTATCAAGCAGAGACACAGAATAGTGCTTTAATCCAAATGTGTACCAGGTATGAATCACAGCGCTGAACAATTGATTTGGCTACTAAAATCCACCTGGAAAGAAAGGCCCCCAGACACAGCAAGTGGAAAATAACTCACGTTTCTGCCCAATGAAATCAGGTCTGTTGCATTTCAACTGCATTGGTTTAAATGGCACACCATACTCTAACAATCTTATATTTGATGAATAAAGACAATGTCAGCTAACACTTCTTTAAATAAAAATGAAATTAACGGCATAAAAGGGTAAAGAACAGTTAGCAAATTAGTTGGTTTGCCATCACCTAAAAGAAAAATCATAATAGGCTTTATGATTACACAGATAACTAACAAACAAACACACACACACAAAATCTATTTGAAAAAAGCACTGCACACTACACACCACGGTAAAGCCGTAAACAAGCCAAATGATGCCTTTTATCAGCATTTCTAATGAAAAAGAAAGAAAGAAAGAAAGAAAGAAAGAAAGAAAGAAACATCCCCTGCCAGGCAGACTTAATTTCATCACTTTATTTGATTCTTATTGACCTTGCTTATTTTGCTCACGTGTATTTATCAAGCTTCAGAATTGCAATCAAATTCCTGAACTTGAAATATGAATTCAAGGAAGCAGAATTAAAAATTAAAATGAAATTGAAAGTAGTTCATACACCACACATAATATTTCCAGAAATTTAACATTTGTATATCATCAATCAATATTTAAAATGCCACATATGTCATACATGCACATTTACACACAATATTTACCATCCAAATGCCACTGGAGGTAAGATATTTGCACTGGAATTCGGAAAAACAGAAAGAATATGAGTGTGAAGTAGCTTTTTTTAACAATTCAATAAACAAGAAGCTAAGATTAAGTAACTCCAATTTTAGACCCAATATGACCAGTTACTCTGCCAATGATTTTTTTTTTCCCAAACAAAGCCACAGCAGAACCAATGCTTGTCTTTGAGAAACATTCTTTTTGAATGAAAAGGTTAAGTGGATTATTTAACGACTCAATTATAAATTCGTCATTTGTTTCCTTCCTGATTGAATCTGTTTTGAACAAATCATTTGAAGGAATGAGTCAATGAACTTGTTTCTTTCCAGAACGAATCAATGTTGTTTTTGCTTTGTTTTGTTTTTAACGAATCTGTTGAACAAATGATTTAAAGATCAGCCACTTGCCACTTTGATAAAATGGACCCAATTTCTATGGTATCCACAGTTTAAATGGTCTCCATATTTCACATTTATTATGAGCCAATATGAAGGGACAGAAATCCCCTATAGTTATATATATATATATATATATATATATATATATATATAACTCTATATATAACTATATATAAATCTTTGAATAATTATTTACAGTAAACCAACAAAAATCCCAGAGAAAATACTTTTTGCCATTATGATGTTAGGGAAGTTCTTGGAGGTTAACAATCCTTAGACTGTGTCTAACGCAAATGTGAATCCATTAGGTAAGATTTAAAGTATTCTGACTTGAACAGGCCTACAGGTTGACTGGTGCATCCAAATACTTGAAAAACCCACATGAACGGTGATGTAGCCATTGTTGGCAAGAAACATAAGAGTGCAGGTTTTCACGAGGATGTCTGGCCACCTTCACGACCTGCCCTTCTCCTTGGTCTGTCGGCCACGAAAGGCTCAGGGCAGCTTAAGAGGGGAGATTTGACAGAGATAGAGAGAAAAACATAGCTAATCCCTGCTCTGAAAAGAGTAATCTATGAGAAAGAGTTAGGAAGAAGGGGAAGAGACAGAAAAAAAGGAAAATTACTTTCTGGAATCCTTTGACAAAGGAAGTGAGGCTATCAGTCGAGAGATGCCGTCTAAATCCGTAGAGAAGAAGAGAAGGTTTAAATATGATGTCTTTTTTTTTTTTTTTACAAACAGAGCTGCAACCTGGCCTGCCACTGAAACCAAGTTTATCCTGTGTTTCTTTATGCCTTCAGGTCCAGATCTCCATGGGCAGGATGTGAAGTGAGGCTAGTCTCCAGCACCTTCATTGATCTCTGTTGATCACAATCTTATTTGGTAATTTAAATGCTAATGACACTTCTAATTGTGCAACAGGGGAAACACAATCTGATATGGAGGAGCCAATGATTTGCTGGTCTTTGTCTCAGATAGGATCCTCTCTGATTCAGAATTACTGTTAAAAGAGTGAGGACATGACATTTAGGATCTTATTATGATTGACTCCTTCAGCAGACCAGACCCAGACTAAATTAGCTATATGTCTGTCTGTCTATCTATTAGTCTGTCTATCTATTTCTCTGTCCATCTGTCTGTCTGTCTGTCTCTCTATCTGTCCATCCATCCATCTACTTGACTGTCTGTCTGTCCATATATCTGTTTGTCTATCTGACCATCCATGCATCTGTCCATCCATCTGTCCATGTATCTGTCTGCCTATCTGTTTGTCTGTCTATCTGTCCATCCGTCTGTCTATCTCTCTCTATCTATCTGTTAATCTGTCTGTCTGTCTATCCATCCATCTGTCCATGTATCTGTCTGTTTATCTGTTCATCAGTGTATTTGTCTGTCTATCTGTTTGTCCATCCATCCATGTATCCGTCAGTCTATTTGTCTGTCTATCTGTCCATGTGTCTACCTGTCTATGTATCTATCTGTCCATCTGTCTGTCTATCCGTCTTTCCATGTATCTGTCTGTCTTTCTGTCCTTCTATCTGTCCATCTGTATATCTCTCTGTCTAACAGTCTGTCTATCTGTCTGTCTGTCTATCTGTCTATCTGTATATCTGTCTGTCTATCCATCCATCTGTCCATGTATATGTCTGTCTATCTGTTTGTCCATGCATTTGACTATCTGTCCTTCTGTCTATCTGTATGTTTATCTATCTGTCCATCTGTCTATCCATCCATCTGTCCATGGTTCTGTCTGTATATCTGTTCTACCGTATATTTGTCTGTTTATCTGTCTATTCGTCCATCCATGTATGTGTCTGCCTCTTTGTCTGTATATCTGTCCATCCATCTGTCTGTCTGTATATCTGCCTGTTTATCTAGCTGTCCATCTGTCTGTCTACCCATCCATCTGTTCATGTATCTATCTGTTTGTCCATCTGTTTGTTTGTCTGTCTATCCATCCATCTTTCCATGTATCTGTCTGTTTACCTGTTTATCCATATATTTGTCTATCTGTCCGTCTGTCCATCTGTCCCTCTGTCTATCCAGCCGTCTGTCCATGGATCTGTCTGTCTATCTTTTCATCTGTTCATCCATTCATCCATTCATTTATGTGTCTGACTATTTGTCTGTCTATCTGTCTATCCATCTGTCTATCTGTCTGTCTTTCTATCTGTCTGTCTGTCTATCCATCCATCTGTCCATGTATCTGTCTATCTGTTCATCCATCTGTTTGTCTGTCTATCTGTCCCTCCGTACATCCATGTATCTGTCTGTCAATTTGTCGGTCTAACTGTCTGTATGTCGGTCCATGTATCTGTCTGTCTGTCTATTTAACCTTTCGCCTATCTGTCTGTCTATCTGCCCATCCATATATGCGACTGTCTATCTGTCCATCTATCTGTCCGTCTATCCATCCATCCTTCCATCCATCCATATATCTGTTGGGTGGATAGATAGATAGATAGATAGATAGATAGATAGATAGATAGATAGATAGATAGATAGATAGATAGATAGATAGATAGATAGATAGATAGATAGATAGATAGATAGATAGATAGATAGATAGATATGCATGTAAATATATCAAAAACATATTTAAGCTAAATCACTTAGTTGCTAAGATGCAGCAAATTTCAGGTGCTGTGAAATCTCTTCAAGAGAACCTGAAGCCGATCCATATTGTTGTCTTTGGCTTATAATCAACCCTGTCATTGCCCTGTCACTGTAACATGCTTTCTGCTAGTGCATGGAAGTTAAATTATTGCAGCACAGCCTTTAATATCACTTCAGCTCTGGTTGTCAGAAGTCAATACCAGCCCACTTATGGGCCAAACTGCTCTCAAAAATCAAATAGTGCCACATTATTATCGTACACAGGAACACATTTGGAATGAAGGAAATAGATTGCATCGATTATATATCTCTGTGTCAACATAAAATGAATTATTATCACAAACTCATCCCTAGGGATAGAAATTATGCTTTATTGCATTGTGCCTTTATCTGTTTTCACAGACTGCCCATCCATTGAGAATTGAATCACAGTGATTGACTCCTTGAACTGCCAGCAGCGTTCTTCATGATCAGTGACCAACCGTTATGTGTCATTTAGGCTTCCGTGAGAACTGAGAATTAAGGGAATCGACTATTTCTGACACACATCATATTAAAGCCATCAAGAGGCACTGAGTTCACATACTCTTATAGATTTCCCTGTTGCCAGACTCTTTCTCATGACTCCGAAAAGCTTTGGTTTGAACTTCACCTTGATTTCAAAGCTACTCCACTGTGACTTTAAACACTGCATAAACATCGCAAAGAATGACACAATCCTCTGCAAAGAATAAACTCTTAATTTTAAATGATCATGAAACATAAGGAAAATTATATTATATTATATTATATTATATTATATTATATTATATTGTATTATATTGTATTGTATTATATTATTAATCTATTTATTGTGTACAGCTTGTACTTTCTCTATATTGTCCCCGATACTACCTGTTTTACCCACCATTACACCAAAATGGCAAAATCTACTTCAGCAATCAATGTTTGAAAACTAATTTGAGGAAGTTTCATTTTTTAATATCACATGTAGTCAGTTCCTAATAGAATTACAAACATAGACAAGCACAGATACGACAGCTCTACTATCACTGAAACACCAACAACAAGCAGCAGTAGATGCGGAACACTGTTCACCAGGGACTCATATTCTGGACATGCAGACAGAAACATGCTTTCAGGCAACACAGGGAGAGAAAAGAGACCAAAGGAGGTTAGGGAGTTTTAGCATATTGAGCAGAGTTTGCAGTGTGAGTCAGTGTAAAGTAGTTTTAGTTTTATAAGTAAAGCTAGATGAGAATCCTCTTGAGGAATGATTGTTACACAAATAACTTTTCATCAAAAGAGTGCATGATGAAAGCGCACACTTCAAAAAGCTCAACTTTGTAGCTTGCACACGTCATTTAGGCCATTTTTCATCTCTGGCTACTGCAAAGTCATCCAAAAACTGTACTGTGTTTGTGGTCTGGTCAAAACTATTAAAACTTTGGCTGGACTGTACAAGGAATTCATACAAAAGTTTTTTTTTTTTTTTTTTTTTTCCTGAGATCTACAAACATAGGAGAGACAGGGGAGTGTTCTACTTATTTTAGCTCAATATCGCCGTTTTTTTTTTTTGTTTTTTGTTTTTTTTTTGCACTTCATGTCTCAGACTTTGATATAATTCCTTGATTTATCTGATACAAATTAAAAACAGTTTATAAATCTACAATTTATCCTTTAACATGAACATTGGATTATAATTTATGGTGGAAATTAAATTTATTTCAAAACATTATGTCACCCCACATCAAATTAAACAGGAGGACTTGTAGATTTGGATGATTATGTCATTTAACTCCAGTATTTCCAGTGACATTATCACAAATCAATGGAATCCCAGAGTAACACAAAGTAAGTTAGCAAGTGAATGAATGAATAAATAGCAATTTTATTTCTTATAATTGCAACTTTCAATTTCCAGATTATGCACTGCAAAAATATGAAAAAAAAGTATTTTTGTTTTGTTTTCCAGTACAAAATTATGCAAATTCTTAATTCATAATATATACTTGAGAAGCAAAATGACTTAAGATATTAAGTCTTGTTTTCTGAAAAACAATGCTAGTGGGGTATGAAAAATAAAAGGAAAAACAAGATTATTTCCTTACAATATCAGCATGACTTTCTTTTAAGCATAAATCTTTGAATACAAAAATTTATAGTGAAATTTTTACTCTAAGAAATTTAATTAATTAATTAATTTATTTAATTAATTAATTAATTAATTAATTTATTTATTCATTCATTCATTCATTTATTACAACTTTATTTCTCACAAATTTGCGGTTATATGTATATAATAATAATAATAATAAAAATAATAATAATAGTGATTTCACCCCTGTAGCTTATTTCTAATCGGGTAAACTGGTGTTGTTGTTATAACACTCCCCGCTCTCCCATTTATCAAATATTTCCTATTAATGCTCAAATGCTGCTCACACAGAGCTCAAAACAGGCAGGACTGGAGGCCATCATGCCACACAGAGACTCTATGAGGGGAAATTCAGAAAGGGGGTTGACTAGGAGGCCATGGCCTTTACTTTCCTGGTGGGGGATTCGGGTTTCTCTGGGGCCTCAGTCCCAGGGGCCTCTGGCTTTGTCACACAGCTATCAGCCACAGCGATGCTGGGATCCAGGGAGAGAGAGAAAGAGTGGTTACTGAAGCAAAGCAGCAGAGAAAGACAGCAAGCGAGAGAGGAGAGCCTCATTTGTTCCTAATTCATTCCTGTGAGACGAAATCAGTGTGCTTTATTTGTCTCTTTAGGCCTGTCGATTGATTGTGAGAGAGAACGTGGGCAGATGCCAGGTCTTTAGCAGGCTACTCCATCTTAGGTGCCGTTTCACAGGGTCGACTGAAGCGTATTGACTCTTGACACAGATAAAAGGTGCGACTGGATGCGTGTTAGAGCTACAGCCGAACGCTTTGCTTTGACACTTATTGCAGCTGCATGGGGTGATTTACATTTACCGACAAACACAAGTGCTCCGTTTATTGCTGGGTGGTAAATTTAGAATTCTTGTGGGAAAATAACAGCACTATGTTAAATTATGATGATTTGAAAACCCCCTAATTTTTTTCCTTCATAAATAATGACAGTCATGACAAACAAAAGAAATTACATTTAGGCAGGGAAAATAAGGCATCCTGAGTAAATCACAGAGGGACAGAAAGAGAAAGCAAACAAACAGCTAAGAGGCCTACCGTACACACTGTTAAAAATAAAAATAAAGATTAAAATAAATATTAAAATAAATAAATAAATAATTGAAGTATGTTTAAGTACTTAAATGGTGTTACGTTGTACTTAACTGTAACATTTGCAAGTAATTTCTGAGGAAAAGCTTTTTTTTCTAAACCATTTTTTCAGCGCATTAACTGTTATAGCAAATTATAGCAAATTATTTATGTATTAATTGTTACAAGTGTTTGTTTAATTTGGCAGAAAAATATGTTTTTCAAATATTAATAAGCAGTGTAGCAGGGTTGTTAATTTTATAAAAAATAATACAGAAATTACAACAAAATTCATTTTATTTTTATGTTACATTTTTATTTTCAAGAGTTAAATTATTGTAATGAGATTTTTTTTCTTAAAAACTATATATATATATATATATATATATATATGATTAAAACCTAAGTGTCCTTGAATATATGTATGGTTAGGATGCTTCACAGACCACTGTTCCAACTGACTAGTCCTGCTTTCAAATTCATATAGCAAGCTTTAAAATCATAAAACGAAATAGCATGGATTTTGTGAGAGTGTCTCAAATGAGCATCATAATTTCATCTCTGAGGCAATTAAGAACTCAGGTGGATCCTGTGCCAGATTTCATGCACCCTCACACTGGTTTGCCAGGGCGATATTCCCATGAAGGACAGAAGCCAACACTCTCCAGTGAGGGATTAATTACCCTCTCAGAAGGACAGATTACCAATAACTTTAAATATCACAAGTTAAATGGGGATAAATGGCAATATGATGATTTGCTGATCCAAGTGACTCAATGTGGGTTGAAAGTGATATTAATACCTATGTTTCAGTGCTTTTAACTGAAGCATGACTAAAGAAGTTGCTAATAGGACGTGTTCAGGAAGCAGGCAGGGCGTGTGAGTCCACATCTCCGTATGGTAGAGAAAGAATGCCATATGTCCACACATTCATCTCCCAGCGTTTATATTTTATATGAGGGCAGTGGCCACACTGAATTTTGGCCTGCTCACTGAGCATTCTGGGAAGAACCTTAGAGGGAATACTTAGCTGGAAACTGGTTGCAAGTCCTGTGCAATATGTTTCAGCAGTCCCAGCTTCACAAGTTAGAGAACTATTGTCAGGAGTTACCCAGGACCACATCAGGTCAGAAGTCAGTGTTACATGATGCACATATTGCTGATCAACTCACTATCTGCTGTCATATCTGCATTAATAATATAAAGTAAAGTATGTGAGATTGTGAGATTGCAATTTAATCTATTGATACATCTACTGATGAAATTATTTACAGCAAGCACTGAAAATGTATCTTGATTGGTAATTTTAAGATTAACTGACACAACTGCATAAAATTAATAAGATTTCATGTACCTTGAATTTTTTCTTGCCATATTTTCCAAAGGATTCCCCCTTGTTTTTAGCATAAATCTCAGTAACTTTGGTTACATTTATTTGTACAACAAGAAAACAAGTTTTATTATCCTATTCAATTTTGCATTTTAAACAAGAGTATCTTGTTTTAGAATGTTTCTTCACTGATTGACCAGAAATTAACAGAAATCAACACTTAACTGCCAAACGTTAGAGCCCTGTTTCCCAACAACTAATGAATGAGTACTAGTTTTAAATGCAATTTAAAGGAATAGTTCACCCCAAAATGAAAATTTTCAATGGAGAAAACAATATTATGGATAGAAGACTCATATTTTAGCCAGAAGCAATGGTTTAAAATTGAAAGCATCTTAATGATCGATTTGTTTCTAATAAATACATAGTTTTTCACTTAAAAGACGTTAATTAACAAACTAGTCATGTGGATGACTTGTGGATTATTGTGATTTTTTTTTTTTTTATCAGCTGTTTGGACTCTAACTCTGATGGAACCCATTCACTGCACACAATCCATTGGTGAGCAAATGATTTAATGCTAAATTTTTGTTTGTTTGTATTTGCATTTGCATTAATGAATTCATCATTTTAATTATTACATTTTTTTTTTTTTTTTTCAATAGTCCACTTTAGACATTCTAACTATACAGTGCCTTGCGGAAGTATTCATACCCCTTCATTCTTTTCACATTTTGTTATGTTGCTGCCTTATGTTAAACTGCTTTAAATTGCTTTTTTTTCCACATCAATCTACACTCCATACACCATAATGACAAAGCAAAAGACAGGTTTTTAACATCTTTGCAAATTTATTAAAAATAGAAAACTTAAATGATTCCATTGCATAAGTATTCATACCCTTATCTGGGACAGATGAAATTTAGCTCAGGAGCATTCATATCGCTTGTAGATGTTACTATATTTTGAGTGAAGTTAACCTGTGGCAAATTCAATTGAATGGGTATGATTTGGAAAGGCACACAAGTCTTAATAAAAGGTCTAACAGCTGAAAATGCATATCAGAGGAAAAACCAAGCCCTAAGGTAAAAAAAAAATAAATAAATAAAAAAATACCTGTAGAGCTCAGAAACAGGCTTGCATCAAGCCACACATCGGGGGAAGAGTTCAGAAAAAATTCTGCTGCATTGACGGTTCACAGAAGCATGTAGTCTCCATTACTCTTAATGGAAGAAGTTTGAAACAACCAGGACTCTTCCTAGAGCTGGCCTCCTGGCCAAACTGAGCAATTGATGGAGAAGGGCTTTGGTTAGAGTGGTGACCAAGAACCTGATGGTCACTCTAGTTGAGCTCCATGATCATATGTGGAGACAGGAGAAACCTACAGAAGGACAAACATCACTGCAACACTCCACCAATCTGGGCTTTATGCTGGTGTGGCAAGAATCAATCCTCTCCTCAGAGAAGACACATGAAAACACACTTGGAATTTGCAAAAAAGTACCTAAAGGACCCTCAGACTGTGAGAAACAAGATTCTCTGGTCCGATGAACCTCAATTCCAAGCATCATGTTTGAAGGAAACCAGACACTGCTCATCACCTGCAGAGTACCATCCCAAAAGTAAAGTGTGCTGGTAGCAGCCTCATGCTATGGGACTGTTCTTCAGCGGTAGGGACTGAGGGACTCATCAGAGTAGAAGAAAAGCTCATTGCACCATATTGAAATAGCCTTAAAGAAAACCCAGTACAGAGCGTTCAGAACCTCAGACTGAGCAGAAGGTTTACCTTCCAACAGGACAATGACCCTAAGCACACAGCAAGAGTGGCTTATAGACAACTCTGTGAATGTCCTCGAGTAGCCCAGCCACAGCCTGGGCTTGATCCCAATCAGATATTTCTGGAGAAATGTGAAAATGTGCATCTGCCCCCATCCAACTTGACAGAGCTTGAGAGGTGAACAGATGAGGTGAAGAATGGCAGATAATTGCCAAATGCTGATGTGCAAAGCTTGTCGCATCATACGCAAAAAGACTTGAGGCTGTGAAGGTGCTTCAGCTAAGTACTGAGTTAAGGGTATGAATATTTATGCAATGTACTTATTTCAGTTTTTTATTTTTAATAAGTTTATGAAGTTGTGACAATTCTGTTTTTGCTTTGTCATTATGGTGTATGGAGTGTAGATTGATGTGGGAAAAAAAGTAATTTAAAGCAGTTTAACATAAGGCAGCAACATAACAAAACATGAAAAAAATTAAGGGGTATGAATACATTCACAAGGCACTGTAACTATAAGTAACTCTGCAACTATATGTCAAATAAATTTCATTGGAGTAATAAATATTAATAAAAGCAATATTATGGTCTTTAAAGTTTCAATGCTATTTTACTGCACAATGTTTTTTGAGTACGCCTACAGTTGCAATTGCAATTTGGGAAACAGTCTGTAATTCTAAGATAATTTGTACAATTGCTTCTACTTAAGCTTACAATGCTTTTGGGAAATGCGTCCCAGAAATGCAACTTATCATTATCATTATCAATAGCTTTCTCAACTACAGATACTCCCAATCACCGTAGATCATCAGGGCCAAAGTTTTGGTCTTTTCTGAGTTCCCATGTAGCCCTGAGTTTTGTGAAGTGTGCGCTTCAAACCGTTGACTGTCAAGTGTTCTGTTTATTTGCCATGCTTTGGGATTTGACAGGCTCTGGTGCTAATCTGATGTGCCTCATGCAATCAGCCCTGATTGAAACACCTGTCTCTCAGACGGAGAAATGGACAAATCAGGTCTACATAGCAATCAGGAAACCTCTTTAACAAATAGGTAACATGCTCTTAAGCAATCAAGTGCATCCACTAACAGCAAAATGAGAGATGCATTCATAAATGCTTCTTTTCTGGATATTAAGTGCGATGACCCCAAAGTATTGAAGGTTGTTCTTTCATTAAGGTACCTAGAAGCCCAGCATTATGATGTGATGATGCAGAGTAATACTTTCAGAAACAGCTCCTGAAGTCTTAAATGTTCACTCCAGTTGGAGTTTCTGAAGTGTAATTCTTCTTAATGACAATGACATGCTCTGTATTACTATTTCAATCACCTCTTTCTCCAACCTTCAAAAGCAGGCCGCATTAATAAAAACTCATCTTTACGGTTATCCACAAATAATTTAAAATGCATTTTTACATTTTTATTACACTATTACTATAAACCAGGATTGCAGCTGTATGTCAGTTCCCTATCTGTCGGTCACTTCGAGTTATGTCGTGACGACATAGGGGGTTTACTTGAGAGCCCCAATCCACTCTGACTTTAAGAGAAAATGGCAATGAAATTTGGCTAGTGGATTTTGCATGCCTGAGCCACTCCCCGTGCATATGGGTATAAATAGGTGACAGGTGCATCCACTCATTCAGATTTTTGCTTCAGAGCCGAGTGGGTGAATGGTTGTTCTCCACAAAGCCTTTCTGTTCCTGACTGGAAGAAAGAAGCTGTTCCTGGTTGGCGTTACAGCACAGACAGTGGTGTCCCTGTTGATTCAATTATTCCCCTGGGTGCTTCAAATAAAAAAGCAGTTTCTCATCACGGACGGCTCGTGTCTTTTTAAAGATGCCGTTCCGTCTGTGTTCTCTTGGTTGTGGTCGTTACCTGTCATCTGTGGACAGTCACAAGCATTGTCTTCAGTGTCTGGGCATCCAGCATGCTGAGGCTGCGTTCATGGATGACTCATGCGTCCACTGTGGGCGTATGAGCATGGCATCGCTGCAATCTTGCCTCTCTCTTCTGAAAAAAGAGGCACCCTCTGTCGCTACCCGTCCCGGTTTCTTTGTCACGAGCAGAGGACCGCCGGCTAGCGCTCTGGGCAATCTGAGGGTTACAGTGAGAGCTTCTCCGCCGGGTCCATCCTCGCTGACCTCTCACTCCTCCCACAGCAATTGTCCCGTTTGTTTCCTGAGTGATTTCGCTGGTCCCGCTCGTGACAGTCCCAGCATTTCATTCGGTGTGCCGCCAGAGGATAGGATGTCGATTGCAGCATCGGGGGATGGGCTTTTGTCCTACGAGGATGAAGATTCGGCGGGGCTGTCCCCCTCAGGTGTTGTGGCTGCTGCCGAATCGGACCTGGAGCTGACGGCCATGCTTGCCTGGGCAGCCACGAGCATCAGGGTGGAGGTCAACAGACCACCCAGTCCCAAGCCCTCGCGGCTGGATGATTGGTTTGTCGGGGCGGGGCGCAGCTCACAGCCGCGTTCTGCTCCTCTGCCTTTCTTCCCAGAGGTACATGAGGAGCTGACGAAGTCGTAGACAGCCCCTTTTTCGGCCAGAAGCCACTCGTCTCCCTCCTCCATCCTCACTACTCTCGATGGCGGGGCGGCCAGGGGGTACGTCGACATTCCCCAGGTGGAGAGAGCGGTTGTGATGCACTTGTGCCGGCAAAACGCCACCACTTGGAGGAATCATCCGCGCCTCCCGTCCAAAGCCTGTAAGCTGACGGCCGCTCTCGCCACCAAGGCTTACAGCGCTGCAGGCCAGGCCGTCTCTGCCCTGCATGCCATGGCTATCCTGCAAGTACACCAAGCCAAGGCACTCAAAGAAATGCACGAGGGTAGTACCGACCCGAGGTTGATGCGGGAGCTGCGCTCGGTGACTGATTTTGCCCTACGGGAGACGAAAGTCACGCCGCGGCCCCTCGGGAAGGTGACATCCACACTAGTGGCCCAAGAGCACCATCTCTGGCTCATGAGATGAGAGATGTTGACAAAGCGCGCTTTCTTGACACTCCCATCTCCCAGGCTGGGATGTTCGACGACACTGTCGAGGACTTTGCCCAGCAGTTCTCGGCAGTGCAGCAGCAGACGGAGGCCATCCAGCACATACTGCCCTGGCATGATGCACCAGCCACCGCTCCACCACGGGGCAGACCCCAGTATGCACGTCGCCGTGGGCACCCTCCTGCATCCCATGTCCTAGCCGGCCCCCAAGTCATCCAAGAATGCGACGAAGCGGCCCTGACACGGGCAACCCGGAGATGAGGGGAGCTGCTCTTTCTCAGGAGACGACGAGGACAGCGCTGCTCCTTCCCCCGGAGGAGGGCCGGGTGGAGAATCCTGTATTTTGTTTTCTTTCTGTTCCACTCAAAGGCCAGCGGTACCCACATTCTCAATAAAAGAGCAGTTTCCCTTTCCTCCGTGTTCTCAGGCTTACGGGCTGACAGTGAGCGACACACTGCATCCTCAATCTCACCCACAATGCCCCCTTTTACCAGTAGCCAAGAGGTTGCGGTTGGGAGACGCGATGCCTCTCCACGCATCTCTGGCCAGTCCCTCCGAGGACTTGGGGAGTTCTGCTGTGATGAGTCAGAACACAATGCCTTCTGTGCCATCCAGCTCAACTCCCCTCCGCTACACCACTGCAGGTATGTTGATTGTTCCTTTGGTGCCACTCTCACGGAGTTTGGGGGCGTGGCTTGCGCTGCCCAACCCGTCCTGTTGGCTCATTCGCACAATCCGACTCAGCTATGCGATACGGTTTGCGTTCGAGGGTCGGGCATGGCAGTACAGGGTCCTCCCCTTCAGGCTCTCCCTGTCCCCCCGCGTCTTTACAAAAGTCGCAGAGGGCGCCCTTGCCCCGTTGTGGGAAGCGGGCATCAGGATCCTCAACTATCTCGACGACTGGCTCATCATGGCCCAGTCATGAGAGCAGTTGTGCAATCACAGGGACCTGGTGCTCCGGCACCTCAGCCAGTTGGGGCTTCGGGTCAACTGGGAAAAGAGCAAACTCTCCCCTGTGCAAAGAATCTCTTTTAGAATCTTATTTAGTTAGACTCGGTGAGTATGACGGCGTGTTCTTTCAGAGGCAGGACAGTGGTACCCCTGAAACAATTTCAGAGGCTCCTGGGGCATATGGCATCACAGCCACAGTCACGCCACTCGGGTTGCTTCATATGAGACCACTCCAGCACTGGTTACACTCCCGAGTCCCGAGATGGGCACCTGGTCAGACCTTGCTTTTCTACGGGCCGGGGTGCACTGAGAACAAGTGTCCCGGCATGTTGTTATGACAAATGCCTCCAGTACGGGCTGGGGCACTACATGAAACGGGCAGGCAGCCTCGGGGCTCTGGACAGGGCCTCGACTGCTTTGGCAAATCAACTGCCTAGAGCTATTGGCAGTGCACCTGGCCTTGCGGCAGTTCCGGCCACTACTGCAGGACAAGCACGTGTTGGTCCGCACGGACAACACTGTGGCTGTCTCGTACATCAACCGGCAGGGAGGTCTACGATCACGTCACATGTCACAGCTCGCCCGCCATCTCCTCCTCTGGAGTCAGACGTGGCTCAAGTAGCTGCACGCCAACCACATCCCGGAGGAGCTCAATAGTGCAGCCGACACGCTCTCACGACAGCTCACGTTCCCCGGAGAATGGCGACTCCAAGACGATCCGGCTGATCTGGAGTCGATTCAGGGAAGCCCAGGTAGACCTGTTTGCTTACTGCGAGTTCTCCCACTGCCAGCTGTATTACTCCCTGACTGAGGCCCCCCTCGGCACGGATGCGCTGGCACACAGCTGGCCTCGGACTCTTCGCAAGTATATGTTTCCCCCAGCCTTCTAGTACAGACATTGTGCATGGTCAGGGAGGACGAGGAGCAGGTCTTGCTGGTTGCGCCTTACTGGCCCATCAGGACCTGGTTTTCGGAACTCATGCTCCTCGCAACAGCCCCTCCCTGGCGCATCCCTCTGAGACAAAACCTGCTATCTCAGGGGCTCGGCACTATTTGGCACCTGTGTCCAGATCTTTGGAACCCCCATGTGTGGCTCCTGGATGTCTGTTCGCGAACTGGTGTTCTTCTCGCCGAGAAGACCCCCGAAGATGCCTGATTAGTGTCGTGCTTTCTTTCCTGCAGGAGAGGTTGGAGCATAGGCTGTCACCCTCCACCTTGTAGGTGTATGTTGCTGCTATCGCAGCACATCACGATGCAGTGGACGGCCGGTCCCTAGGTAAGCATGACCTGATCGTTAGGTTCCTGAGGGGTGCCAGGAGGTTAAATACTCCTAGGTCACCCCTGGTGCCCTACTGGGAGCTCTCTGTTGTCCTGGCTGGACTTCAGAGGGGTCCCTTTGAGCCACTGTATTCAGTTTAGCTTAAGTTCCTGTCTGCTAAGACAGCACTCCTGACCGCGCTCACTTCCATCGAGAGGGTCGGAGACCTCCAAGCATTTTCGGTGAGCGAAGACTGCCTTGTGTTCGGGCCGGCCTACTCTCACGTTGTCCTGAGACCACGGCCTGGATACGTGCCTAAGGTTCCCACCACTCTCTTCTGAGATCAGGTGGTGAACTTGCAAGCGCTACCCTCAGAGGAGGCAGATACAGCCTTGGCATTGCTGTGTCCCGTAAGAGTGCTGTGCATATACGTGGACCGCACCCAGAGCTTCAGAAGCTCTTAGCACCTCTTTGTCTGCTACAGAGGTCAGCAGAAAGGGAAGGCTGTCTCTAAGCAGAGGTTGGCCCAGTGGTTAGTGGATGCCATTGCCTTGGCGTACCAATCCCAAGCTGAGCCTTGCCCCCTGGGGGTGAGAGCTCACTCCACACGTGTTGCCTTCTCCTATGCATTGGCGCATGGCGCCTCTCTGGCAGACATCTGTAGAGCTGCGGGCTGGGCGACACCGAACACATTCACGAGATTTTACAGTCTCCGCATTGAGCCAATTTCTTCCCGTGTGTTGTGTAACAGGTAATTGGCGGGAAGAGCTGGCCGGTGTCACGCTTGCTGCACCATTCCGAGTGAGCGCCTTTTTTCCTCCTCCAGTAAGTTCCCTGGACGGCGGACCCTGGTTGAGCTTCCTCCAGCACCTCCAGCGGTCAGACTTGGCGGAGCAGTCTGACGCCAGGCCCAGTATTAGTGTTAGCATACCCGGTGTCCCGGTCAGCCCCTATACTGGGCTAGGTGTCCATATGGCTTGATTCCCTGTGGGCGATCCCATATGTGTATCCTTCCATGGTAAGCTTTCCCTCTCGGTGAACCGGTGTCTTCCCTTTGACAGACCACTCTGTCAGTCTCTGTTGGCAGTCGTTCCATACTTACTCTCAGGTAGTACCTGCCTCAGAGACCCATTCCATATGTAGTACTGCCCCAGGCCTGGGTCAGTCCATATTAGTGTCTCCACATGTTACCACCCTATGGGTAGGATGTGGTCAAACAAACAGGAAAGGAATGAAGCACCTTTCATGAAGGCCAAAATCCCTTCTCTTAAGAAAATATTTTTTGTGGTAGGAACAGCGGAATGGCTATCTCCAGCAGCAATGTACTCACCTTTTGGTCCCTGCGGGTGCCAAGGTCAGTGAATTTGTGCTGGGGCATTGGGAAGGTTACGACCTTTGCATAGCATTTGTCTGACACGTGGCTGCTTGTCAACATTTGTAATGCCACAGGGTTGTGACAGGGTTCAGGTTGTGGCGCTTTCCATGGACCCCCTATGTTGTCACGACATAACTCGAAATGACCAACAGATAGGGAACGGCAGTTACGTAAGTAACCCTCGTACCTTGATGGAGGGAGCGGAGACATTATATCCCTTTGCCACAACCTCGAACCATCACTGGTTGCCAGGGACACGTTCTCTGCCCCTCAGCGTAAAGCCTGAATAAGTGGATTCACCTGTTGCCTATTTATATCCGTATACACGGGGAGTGGCTCTGGCATACAAAATCTACTAGCCAAATTTCATTGGCATTTTCTCTTAAAGTCAGAGCGGATTGGGGCTCTCAAGTAAACCCCCTATGTCGTCACGACATAACGTCTCCGCTCCCTCCATCAGGGAACGAGGGTTACGTACGTAATCGAGACATTGATATAGATCACCAACAGGATTAAACTACAGGATTATAAAACCGAAACTGCAATATGTACTTTGGATTTTTTCAAATTTATTTTACAATAGTAATATTTCTTATTTTACATGTATTTGATATTTTTAAATAATAATAATAATAATAATAATAATAATAACTGTAATTTATAATGTAAATGCAAAATTTTATTTTACAGTGAAATGTCACAATAGCAATATTTCTTATTTTGTCATTTTAATTATTGTATTTAATAATAATAATAATAATAATAATAACAATAACAATAATCATAATAACTATATTGTTATTTGATCACAAAATTTGGGCAAAATTGTGTAGGCTTACAAACAAGCACAGCAAACCTGCATATATTATAAAATTAATAAATTAAAAATATTTATTTATTTATTTATTGTTTGTTTGTTATTTAATTACAAAAGCTGCAAGATTTGTTTGCATTGTTTTCAGCTATAGATTTGTTTGCATTTTGCTTTATGATTTCACTGAAATCCCATAATCAAGATGAAACTTCTGTTCAGCGCTTCCACTGTGTTACTGTAGATTGATCCCTGCTGTAAGCAATTTCATAAAGTGGTGGGGACAAAATTGGCCATGGAAAAAAGTGCCCACAATCATTGTCACCTGTGAGTGAAGTACTTACAGATCGTTGTCTGTTTCTGTACGGGGCTTCTGTCCTCTCCTGTACACCATACATATTGTGGCCACCACTCCTACAATCAGACCCGCCACCACCACAACTCCCAAGATGCCAAAAATACCGCCAGGAGGTCCCTGTGGCACTGGCTTTTCTGCAGGAGAAGAGAAAGAAAGAGCCTTACGAATTGTGGCTGATTCATCCCACCACGATTAGACAATCAAAGATTTTGAATCACAAATATAAGAGGTTGCAGGCTGACACAGCACCAGCTCACCACAGATAATCAAAACATCATGTGTTTACACTCCTTCATTCCTGCATGTTGAGTCAGCGTGAAGAAAACACAGTGTGGGATCAAAAATTCTTCTCCATTTAATTGCTTACATCTTTTACTCAGAAACATTATTTAATCAACAATTAGGCCTAATGTTGACAACAGGTTTTACTTTGGAAGCAGAATTCCAGTCAGTGTTTTTTAAGAGACATGACGGTTTAGGTCTGAGCTTACCTAAAATGAACATTCTGGTATTATATAGCCTCAAGTTGTTCCAAACCTGTATGGATTTCTTTCTTCTGTTGAGAATAAAATAATTTGCTGGTCCCCAATGACGTTCATAGTATTGGGAAAAAAAAGAAAGAAAGAAAGATAGATAGATAGATAGATAGATAGATAGATAGATAGATAGATAGATAGATAGATAGATGCATGCATGCATACGTACATACTGTGGAAGTCAATGGGAGCCAGAAATTTCTTTGGTGTTCAGCAGAAGAAAGATATTCATAAAGGTTTGGAATGACATGAGGGTGAGTAAGTGGTAAAGAAATTTACATTTCCGGGTGAACTATCCCTTTAAAAAGATGATAGCAATGTTAGAAGCACAGCAATGAAACAAATGAGAGTAGCGACATATCTTTTCTCCTGTATTTTGACATAGATCTGAGTGTAATAGCTTATTGAAAAGGAAAATTGGATTTGGCACTCAAAAAATTACAAGGGGGAAAAAAAAACATATATGCATGGATGAATCGTTCACAGTAGGGTATATATCTGTTTGGAAAATAGAATAGGGTGAATAGGGTAAATATTAATTTTATTCCAAGTCTAAGACAACAATCAAAACACATTCATATCAAACACACATCTTATAATGAAGTTATAGGAGTATAGACCCCCCCCCCATTTCAGTTCTAGTTCCTGTTTGCTGTCTCTATTCAAATTCAGGAGCTGAACTAGAATGTACAAAGCATCATGGGGAAAAAATCTTCACGTCAATAATGTCCTTTTTTTTCTTTTTAGATCTTTTTAGGTCTTTCTGGTTTTAATCTTCTGGTCTTCTATTCTGATTCTAATCTTTAACTAGTTATCCATCCAAACTAACGCAGGCAGCAAAAAAACACAACAACAACTTGTGTCCTCACTGATAAAAAACATTGTCAGTTTTACCTGTGCATTACAACGCAAGGTCAACACAACACTTTAAGTCTCTCTCAAAGTTTGCGAGAGGTTACATTCTCACAACCTCTGAGACTGAGAGCAAATATATGTGTGAATTTCAGTCGATACTGTTGAGGTGTGAAGGTAAAGAGGTTTCTTCTGTAATCCTTGCATCAGGGCTGAAAGCAGCAGTTTCCTTTGTATTTCAGCAGATAAAACTCAGCCTGGAAACACAAAAGCCACAGTGATTTCCACAGGCTAATAACATTAGCTTCTTGCTAGATTGAACCATTAATGTTTACCTAAGTAACTAAGGTTGTTTTAGGACTGCAGTCAACCAACCACATAAATATTGTACACGATCTGCTAAAAGAATCATTTTGTGTATTATTTTCATTTTTATTATTTTTTTAGCATGTGGGTGCAGCAAAAGTGCATGAACTTAGGTGCTCCCTGTGAGAGCACTATAATTTTAGATGTTAATATTTATGCAAAAACGCCAGAAAAAACAATCAGACATAATGCATTCCAGCAAAAGCACATTCTCACATGTAACCCAGCTGAGCAGCTGCTCGTGGGTGTTAAGCCACTGGGTTTTTTGGCAGACTATTGGGGCAAATATGTTCTGAAGACTGCGGCAGCTGTTGCTGACTTTATGATTGGCCTCTAGTTTGTGTCAAAAACAGTCAATGTTGGCGGCAAATGTCAACATGGCAACCGATTCCACTGTCAGGGGTATCTCATAAATCTGGCGCAGTGTGACTGATGGCCAGTAGGGGGTGAAAGCGTTCACGGTGGCACCATATGTGCAACAATCAGTCACATGTCATAACTCGTCTGCATAGACTAGACTACCCATCCAAATTATGCTCAGACGTGTAACACTTAGATTTAATCACTAAATACAGCAGATGACAGAATTATTGTCGACAGGAACCAGGCCAAGAAATGTAATATAACTGATCACAATAAGCGAGAGCTCTTTGTGGCTTCGGTGCTATTTTTCTAACATTTATGTCATAAATAACATTTAATTCTGCTGTTTAATGGCATTCTGGCTTGTTTTGCAAGATTATTTTTTTTTTATTTATTTTTTTTGCTTCCATTGCTTTCTAGGAGATTGTGCTGTCATATACTGAGTGCCGAGTTTGATCGATTTGCTTGTTTGATTGATTTACATACAAGTGCTTTTACAGCCAGGAATGTTTCATTGCTCAGTGGTTGATCTTTCATAGTTTGAAAAACTTTATGGAGGTCTCAGCTGTTTCATTGAAATATCAACTTTGCTTTTGTTAAAATTAATTAAGGGAAAAAAATGGACGCAAATGAGAGATGTTTTGACTGAGAACGAGTATAGAGAGCAATAAAATTAAAATGGTTGCACTGGAAGAATTTGACGAGAAATACTGGAGTATTTCCAAATCTGAGCACAGTTTGAGACATAATTTTGAAACTCTAGAAGAGAAAAATATGGGATTAATGAGGTGTTTTTTTTTTCTCAAGGAGAAAAAAAAAAAGAGAAGTAGGACATTTGTGTCTTTCTGTTTAATTGCATTACTGTCTAAAAGAAACAGCTGAGATATTAAAGAGATCTCCTTTGTAATTTCTATTCCCTGTGGGAGTTGGTTTGAAATGTAAAGTAAGACTGCAGTTGAAATGCATTTCTAGTTACTAACTCATATTGACATAGAGAGCATACAGCTATAAAGTTAAAATGGATAGCAAATTATTAATTTGATGAGCATTCATATAGATGTCTGACTTTTCATTGCAGAATTTGGTATCTTGACAAATCTGAGGACAGTTTGAGATATAATCGATATCTATTTTGAAATTCTAGAAGAGAAAAATGTGGGATTAATGAGGAGAAAAACCTGAGAAATAGGATATTTGTGTCTCTCTATTTAATCGTATTGTCTAGAAGAAACAACTGAGATATTAAAGAGATCTCATTTGTAATTTCTATTTCCTGTAGGGAGTTCTAACTCTACTGATTTGAAATGCAAAACAGCAGTTGAAGTGAATTTCTCTTTGCAAGTCTAGTTACTAACTCAAGCTAAGAGAGACGTTTTGACATAGCTATAAAACGGATAAGTATTTGATGAGAGTTCATACTTATCTTTGATATCTTTGACTTTTGATTGCAGAATTTGGCATTTTGGCAAATCTGAACGCAGTTTGAGACATTATTGATATCTATTCTGAAACTCTAGAAGAAAAACATTATTAGGGTGTTCTTTTCTTAAGTAGAAAAAACTTGGAAGAAAGACACTTGAGTCTCCATTCGCTTTCTATTTAATCTCATTGCTGTCTAGAAGAAGTAATTGAAATATTAAAGAGATCTCATTTGTAACTTGTATTTCCGATGGGAGTTCAAACTCTATTGGTTTGAAATGTAAGACTGCAGTTAAAGTGAATTTCTCTTTGCAAGTCTTGTTACTAATTCAAGTTTAGAGAGGCGTTTTGGCATAGCTATAAAATTAAAATGGATAACACAGTATTAATTTGATGAGAAATACTGGAGTTCATATTCTTCTGATTGCAGAATTTGGTATCTTGGCAAATCTGAGCACAGTTTGGGACATTATTTATATATATTCTGAAACTCTAGAGGAGAAACGTGGGATTATTGGGGTGTAGAAAAAACTTGGAAGCGAGACATTTGAGTCTCCATTTGCTTTCTATTTAATCTCATTGCTGTCTAGAAAAAATAACTGGAATATTAAAGAGATCTCATTTGTAACTTGTATTTCCTATGGGAGTTCAAACTTCATTGGTTTTAAATGTAAGACTGCAGTTGAAGTGTATTTCTCTTTGTAAGTCTAGTGACTAACTCTGGAGTAGAAGCAAAGAAAGACATTTGGATCTGATGTTACGTGTCCAGAAAATAGTTTTTATTCCTTTTCAACAAGTAATTGGAATGTCCTAATAATGTGATATGAAAAAATGATATGTGATATAATTATATGACTATCATTGTTGCTAAGAAAGGGTGGATCTGTCCTTGCATGAATCAGTATTTTTCATTAAACTCTAATCCTCAATCACCGGCTGATCCAAGATTATGAACACGGATTTATAAAGTTTCATCCATGCCAAAAAAGCATATGCATTCTCACTGATTCAATAGTACTAGAAAGACGGGCAGAAAACAGAATAATGCATTTTCATTAATCTTTAACTGCTGAGTACTCCATCAAACACCAAGGCACAATGGCTCAGACTCACTTCCAGAGATCCTGAATTGAATGGCAGAGCAGCATTAGAATTCCGTCTTCAAACAGAGTGTGCCAACCTCAATAAGCAAAACCTAGCAAACCTAGAGCAGAATCAATGGCTGTTCCCCTAGTGCTGCGAGAATCTCTAAACACTTTCAAGACTCAGCTGACTAAGACGCCTATCTATAGCCCCCATGATGTCTTCATTATTATCTGACCATGACTGTCTCTCCCGACAGGACAAAGCTTCTGTCCCAGGGGTGTTTTTTTTTTTTCCCTGACAGCCTCTGATCGCTTGGCTGACTCTCTCTAGAGCACAATGACGGACATTCAGAGCACCACTTCACATAACAGTGAACAATGGCAGTGCAAGCCTCCACACCTGTAAATCGCCCCACACCGCTCTCACTTTGTGCTTGACACTCAGCGTGGACAGTGTAAGCAATTACATGTCACTTCGGGACGACTGCTTTTGGGGCCCGTGCTGACCTCAGGTGCTGTGCTTTCTGCGGTCTGCTTGGAAGTCATGGTGTTTGAAACCTCCAAAACTGCAGGAAAAATACTTGCCACTTTCCACAAGCATACTACACACTGGTGTCCCTCTCATATTTTTAAAAGACACAGACCCAACATGACCATTAAATATAAAGAGACTGGAAACACTTATCAATTCTCACTATTAACTTGTTGCTTATTAGCATGTCTATTATTAACATATTGTCTGTTTATTTACTTACCCAATACCTAATCTTAACAACTACCTTACTAACTATTAAAAAGCAGCAAATTAGGAGTTTATTGAGGCAAAAGTCATAGTTAATGATTTGTTAATAGCAAGAATTAGACCTTAAAATAAAGACGTGGCATGTCATTATCAAAGACGTGTTTAAAATGCTCTACTTTTCATGCATAGTTGATGCAACATATCGAAAAGGCTTCACACTTGCAATGCTTTTAAAATGTGTAATCCATACTTGTTAAAGCCTCGGATACACTGCAAAGAAAAGGACTGCGATTTTTGGTCTTTCTCTGGTAAAATATTGTGAGTGTCCCACCGAGTAACCAATCAAAACCTCTGAAATCAAAAGCAGTTTGGAATGCTGAAATTAATTCATGATGAATTATCAGTAAACTACCAAATAACGAAGAAATACTTGCCACTTTCCACAAGTATGGTACACATGTGTTCACTGGATATTTTTAAAAGCATTGGAGGCAGCAAGCAACTTTTTGTTGCGAGACCTTTAAGATATGTTAGACAAACTATTACATGACATCAACCAAGCATGGAAAGTTTTAAACGTATCAAAAGTCTGTATCCCCTCTTAAAATGGTCATTTTGGTCTGTCCTACTTCATAGGTCTTGATGTTCTTCACAGATCTCAACTGAATCCAACAATAAAAACCATAAAACACTGTCAAAAGTGTGATTATATATGTATGTACTGAATGCTTGATTCTGATCAGTTGCAGTTGGATGCACTTATTTTCAGAAAAGAAAAAAAAAAAAAAAACTCTTTCAACAGCATGATGGGAAATTAAATATTTACAGATATTTATATTGTTTTTGTCAAGCTTGACCATTCAACTCTGTTACTGATTTTTTGAGGAAAAAAAAAAAAACATTTCCAAATGTTTGCATTTTTATTTTTTCTTCAAAGTGACACTAATCTGCAGATCATTTTAAGGCAACATATTGAGAAAAGGGTATAAAAGATGAGAAATTTATGTGACAATAAGAGAGAAAAGAAGAAAGGGCTTTCTGCTATGAGTTTTATTCCCATAACTGTAGTTGCCCTTTGGGCCTGCTTTCCACTGCCTTAATTCAGCAGTCAGATACAATTTTGTGTTACATAACACAAACACACAATGAGGACAAGAAAACGTTCAAAATTCAATTTTCCTTTTATGGATCGGAGCCTCAGACACACTGCAGAGAAAAGGAACAGTGATTTTCGGTCTTTCTCTGCTGAAATACAGGGAGTGTCTCACCAAGTGGCCAACCAGAACCTCTGAAATCTGTTTTTTCTTTATGATTAAAAAAAAAGCTTAATAATTTTAATCTTTAATTTTAATCTTAACGATTAGTAGTAGTAGTAGTAGTAATATTAAATATATTATTATCATCATACTTCTTTTAATAGTAAATTACACTTGATTTTGTTAGATTAGTCACAAACAAAATAACTGTACTGTTAAACATACCTGCAAATGGTTTCTCCCTTCACAAAACAAACTTTTCTCTCTTTCACTTCGGTGGGGGGCTAAAATCACTAAAGTCCAGTTACGTACAGAGTTGTACAGCCATGCCCCAGAAGGCTGAAATGACTCTGTCATCATGGAGAAAGTTGGAGCAAGGCTTTGTAACAGCGATTATTATTAATCACCTTGTTCAAGACCTAGCTCCGTGAGGGATGGAAAAATCGATCCAGTTCTCAAAATGTATAGCTAAGAATACAGAAGGAAATTCAATTAGCCCCTGCAGGATGGTGTTACAGTAGTAAAGCCATGCACGCTGGAAGATTCAATTAAACTTGGAAACACATTGCTGGGAGAGGGAATGAGGGATATATTGAAACATCTTTTAGACTCAACTTTTTCCATTTAAACTTTAAGGTATGATCCTTTCTTTGATTAAATTGCTGATGATCATGCCCAAGGAACTGGATTATGGAAAACCTGTGCTTCAGATTTAAAGACATGAGATATTAAAGAGACTTTTTTTTTTTTTTTATGAGATGCTCTGTCTTACCAAGTATGTATCGCTGCAGCCCGGAGACCTCCAAGTGGGAGGGACTTGCGTCGCAAGAACTCCAAGTGGGAGGGACTTATGCCGCAAGTAGGTTGGGAGACCTCCAAGAGGGAGGGTAGGTTTAGGGTTGGGTTTGGTGTAGGCAATATTAACAAGTCCCACCCATTTGGAGCTGGCTCCGACCTCTGTTTATACCTATCTCTGTCTTACTGTATATGGTACTAGATAAGGGACGTCCCATAAGAGGGTTACTGACATGATGCTCATTTCTGATGCTTATCTCTTATTCTACCATACATTAAAGAATATAGTCATACATACAATGACCTCTTCTATAATAAGCATGATCATCATGACGTGCAACAACATGCGTAGTAATATGCATATGTACGTCTTTAATATCTCCCATCCTATTCTAGACAGAAATGAGATGCATGTAGAGCAAATTGAAGCTTTTGCTAAAACTAGTTACCAAAGTAAAAAGTCATAAAACAAAGGTTGAAGGCCTTCAGATTTCTGTATGAACTCAAACTGCATGTCAGCAGTCGTTTCAATCCATTGCCATTTATTTCTTCTAAGGCATTTTAGTAGAAACATAGTAGAGATGCTTAAATAAAACATAACAGAGAACTCCATCAAGTCTTCTCAGCCATGAAAGAGCAACCTCTGAGCAATAAAACTTTCCTCTGGGAAGGCACATCGGACTTAACTTTTCTAATCAGCGCATAACCTGAATCTTTAGCGTCAGCCACCGAGAGAGGGATACATAAAGTTCACGGCAGCAGGAATGACACCGCAATCATTTCGCTAGCTGATCCTTTAAGGCCAGACCCCAGGGACTCGATATTATTCTTTAGTTGTTGTGATAGCGTGTGGTAAAGGCCATTGAATTATGTTGGAGTTAAATAATGGCCTATCAGTGCAACTGCATTACAGACAACAGGCTCTTTTCTGCAGCAGGCCTGCCCAGAGCTGTGATCAATAGGTTTGTAATGCACTATAAACTTTCAACAGGCGGCCGAGCTGGCAGGCCAGAGCAGCAGTCCCCCACCCGTCTCCAAAAGCATGACAGACTGTTTGTGGATCATAAAAGAAGAATCACAGGGGCAGCATTTGACAGCCTTTCTGCTATGATTGCTCAGTTAAGGCACTCTGTGAGCAAACTAATTGAAAATTCTATTTGTTTTGACATTTGTGGCCACGAGACAACAATAGAAAGTCCATTTAGGGGGATCACAGTTGAGTTACCACATGAGAGAATCTGATGAACTTTAATGGCATTTTGGGAAAACACTTTGCAATTCTTCCACGTTTTTAAAAGTTCAATAAAACTTTCATGGTTTGATGTGAATAAATGTTCTTTTGTGTATAGTAGGGCCCTATAAAATGTGTTTGTTTGTTTTTTTTAACCTAGATTATATGTTTACCTTTTAAATATTTCTGAATTCCGTCTTAATGGTTTAAATTTTAATTATCAAAAAGTATGTCTAACAAACTGAATCCATAAAACCTTAACAATTTAATAATTTACTACAATTTTAACAATAATAATGTAACCTATGATTTTTTTTTTTTTTCAGAAATTCTGTTGTCTGTTTTAATTTCATAATTTAATCAAAGTTTTTGAAAAATGGTTGCAAGAAATGAACAGGACATTAACAATGTAATTAGTATTTTAAAATGCAATAAAATTTCTTTCTTTTTTTTTCCTGGCAAACAAAATGTTGCATAATAGTTTACTGTTTAAATTAAGCAGTGATTTTGAGTGATATTCCTTAAAATTAAGATAAATAAACAAGAATTTTAATAAACTGCATTGTTATTATTACTATGAGAAGGATATTTTACTGTACAATAGTTATTTATTTCAGTCATAATTACATCAAGTTAAACCAAAAGTTTATTTTGGCAGTTTGTAATGAAGATTTTTGACTGTGTAATGTGTATTTGACAATACTTTTATCAAATGAAATGATGAAATGCTCAAAAATGTTTCCCGGAGCAGCTCTGGAGATGAAATTTACGTGTTCGTGCCATCATATATTGAGATGGCAGACACTGAAAACACCACGAGCATGTTACATGTTAAGTAAGTATTTATTTATATTTATTTTTTATTGCAGGTTAATAATTACTGATTCCATTTGCGTTTTCAACGTCACAGAAATCATAGGGCCACGTTTAAGCCCCCAAAAAGCTTTGTAAATAAGCAAAAATATTAGAAACCCACCTAAGTAACCAAATATATGCTTTCTTATAAATCACTGTACTTAAGAAAAATATAGAAATGCCGGTTCTGTCCTGTATCAGAAAGTGAAAAATTGTCATTGATTTTCAATGAGAGCAGAGAATCCACCCACATATAGACCTGTAGCGTCCCTGTCAGCAGAGTGATGTCTCTGCCCCTCCTGGATAAGACCTTGATGATTAGTGATGCAGCCTCCTCCTGGGTGGCAGACACCTCCATCACCTGTCAAAGGCGCTAATGCAGCCCCCCTGAGCAGCTCCATGGCCTCAGATCCTTAACGTTTTGCCATGTAAGGTCCTTTGTAAGTTAACATTCAAAGGTATATACATCATATACAGTGTTCATGGTTACATTCTTGTTACATTCTAGTGCATGTCATGTGACAAAATAACATGAACGTTTTCAGAAACTACAATCTCTTTGCTCAGGATGGTCTGAGTTCCTTGAAACAAAAACTGATCTCTAGTGCACATATAGGGAGGCGGAATTATGAGATAAATTGCAATTATTTTATTTTATTTAGTGGCAGAAACAAACTTCCATACTATATAGTTTATGTTTACATTAAAACATTATTCTAAAATAACAATGGCACCTTAGGGTCATGTAAATACCATAGTATTTGAATATGGTACACTATTCATAAAGCACCCTGGTATGTACTGTAGAAAATTATTGTTTGATACCACCATGGTACTGCAATAGTCCTTGAATGTTACTGCTAGTGAATGTTAGACTCATGCTTAGTACTGTTCAACAGACGCCATTTCTATATACAAGTATAAACAACCCAGGGAACTTCAAGACAATATGAATAGTTTATTAAAAGATAAACGTTCCTCTAACGGCACTTTCATGTACCGCATACAGTGTGCCAGACGTGAATGTGAGATCCAGCTTCTAGACACCACATGACATATCAGTTTCTCACTCTGCAGATGTGAACTTGTGCTCTGTATCTTATGTCGTGCTGAGAAGAATCAGATTTCATCGTAGTTGGATCAAGGGAGGAAGGCTGGTATATTAATGCATGATGGTCATAGCAGGCTCCTTCCCCTTCAGTGCGATACAGGCCTCAGTGCCGGTCACAGTTCTCCAAGGGGAGCAAGGGCTGGGCCATGCAGATTTGTATTTGTTTATCATTTGAACTTTCTGCGTTATTAATTCTGCCGTCATTCTCTATCCCAACTCACTGGATGGAATTCGCCACTGGTTAGCAATGTGTTCCTGTTTGTGACCGCTTCAAGTTGTAATTGATTATTGATGATATCATATGGTTTGACATAAACAGTATTTCCTGTTTAGTAATGTAGCTGTTATTACGAGCGTAATGAGATAATCATGGGCAACCACTTTTTCCATTGGATCCCTAATGAATAACATATTCACCCTTTTCCAAAACCTTGTGAGTTGCCTTGCTAGATATTGTCTACGAAGGCAGCTGCTTTCAAAAGCATCGACCTAACTGAAATGACAACATGATCTCATGAATATTCATATATATTTTAAGCAAAATGTAGTTTCACCACACACACATTTACTCAGAGATAGTTCACTCAAAAGTCATCAAAAGAACATATTGTGAAAATCTGTCACAAATTAAGATATTTTGAAGAACTCTGGCAACCAAACATGATGGTAGCCATTGACTTCTTTTTTTATCTTCTCAATACAATGGCAGTCAATGGCTACCGTTAATGGCTGACATTCTTCAAAATATCTTAATTTTGAATTAATTTTTGGGTGAACTATCTCTAAGTAAATTTTTGTGTTCAGCAGAAGAAAGAAACTCACACAGGTTTGAGACGACATGAGGGTGATTTAAATGACACAATTTTTATTTTTGTCTGAACTATCCTTTTAAGTTTGCATTGACACTAAAACAACTGAAGTATTGGAAGCATCTAAATCACAAATCAAGTATGAACAACTTTACATATATGCAAATGTTTATAAATTGGTTACATATCGGTTGATTTTATTGTATGTATAATAAACTAGATTATCAGTCTTTTTTTATTAAAAGCAGTTGGCTCATTTACTTAATTTGAAATTACAACATTTCATTCTGTTCTGTGTGGCTTCTTGTTTCAAAATATTACACAATCTTAAATAAATAAATAGTTCAATTCAATATATGCTAATATTAACAAATAAATAAACAGTTCAATTTGATGTATGCTCATATAAAAATAAATAAATAAATACATTTTAATTTTCTTGAGTATGTACACACTTCTTTAAGGCTTAAGACAAAATAACTGCAGAAATATTTGCAGGAAAGTCTGAGTGCTCATGGTTTGCTCATTGCATACAGCTTCAGACACCACTGATAAACGTAATCCATTTTATTTTTGCGATTTAATCCAAATTGTCAGAATTCATATGAATATGAATTGCATTGTGTGAGGAACAAAACCAATTCAATAAAACCAAATTCAAGTCTTTATTTAGTAATCTTCGTCTACACCCTTGGCAGGGCAGTGAAATTCCTCACTTGTTAAAAACTGTAAATTTGCCACCCCAAAAAGTGTTACGACAAAGGTTTTAGGTCAAATGCTAATTGCATCTTGCATTGCTTATCACCAGTTGCAACAAAGCTGTGTTTCAGGTGATATACTGTATGCATCTGAATGAGACATACGCAGCTTCACAAAGTGGATCAGGATAAAATGTCAGGGAAAAAGAGTACGTACAGGTATGGTCACCCTAGCAAGTATGACCATTTTGTAAGTGCCAGCATCTATCCAGATGTACAAAAAAGTATGTTTCTGTACCTGTAAATGTTACATACAAATACATACATATAAACAATAAGGCCAGGCTGATGGAAGTTCATAATGACTTATTTGGAAAATGCTTTATGCATCACACATATAGCTCCATGCATTTCAATAGTGTTTGATTTTAGCTGAATTTAATTAAAAGGATTTCCCTCACCTCATCCACATCTTAGATTTCTCACTTAGCTAATCGCAATGCTTTCTGAGATTGACATTTGCACAGAAAATACATGCACAACTACCTTAAAATGGGGCCAAAAGAGAGCATAATTATGTTGCTTGCCTTTTGAAACAGGCATCCCATCTAGTGTGCCTATGGGCCCTTAAAAAAACTATCTAGGGTGGCAGCCTCTCAGGGTTTTGGAACGGTATTGTACAAGACTCAGATCATGTTAAGAATGGGCACTACATGCATGCAAACATCTTGAATTATCAGGCACGCTTCCTTGTCAGTACATCTCATGCAGAGCATGTACATTTGGTGTGAAAATGAGAGGGGAAAGGCATTTCAGTTGCTATGTGAAGAGCTCTGTAACCCTACAGCTGGGTTTTTCCATCTTGGCCTTTTACCCTTTTGTTAAGATCTTTCAAAAGTTCAAAGTGGCAAGACTCCGCTGAAACATGTTAGTCACACATTGCGGTATGAGTCACGCATTAAAATGAGAGGCCCTGAAATCAGCTTGGCCCACCTGGACCAGACTTCTTCCAAGTGACTAACAGACTGTCACCATGACTGGCATGCTAGTAGTCTTAAATGGAAACAGGTTCCTTCAGCTACTGATTCTCTCACTAACATGTTCTCATTTTTGTCCATGTATAGAAATCCAAATTTTCTTGAAAATATTTTTTAAAAAGTGCATTTGCTCACCCTCAGGTCATTGAAGATGTAGATGAGTAGATGAGATGTAGATCTTCATCAGAACAGATTTGGAGAAATTTAGCATTTCATCACTTTCTCACCAATGGATCCTCTGCAGTGAATGGGTACCATCAGAATGAGAGTCCCAACAGCTGATAAAAAAATCACAACAATCCACAAGTAATCCACACCACTGCAGTCCATCAATTAATGTCTTCTGAAGTAAAAAGCTGTGTGTTTGCAATAAACAAAAACCATCCATAAGACATTTTTATCATGAAACCATTGCTTCTGGGTCTATATGAGTCCTCTATCCAAGTTGCTTTCTCTAGTGAAAAAGTCATCTCAGAGAGAAATATGCACAGAAAAAGCACTGTTTACAAGCAAAAACAGATCTAAATATATATCTTGGTGGATTGTGATGTGAGAGGACAACAGGGGATGGACTTTTTTCACTGGAGAAAAGATTATTATGGATTATGGATGTATATTTTGGCCAGAGGCGATGGTTTGGTTTAAAGTTAAAATGCTTTAATGGTAGATTTGTTTCTTCCGAACATGCAGCTTTTCACTTCGCAGGACATTAATTGATGGACTGGAGTCATGTGGATTACTTGTGGATTATTTTTATCAGCTGTTTGGACTCTCATTCTGACGGCACCCATTCACTGCAGAGGATCCATTGGGGAGCAAGTGATGAAATGCTAAATTTCTTTAAATTTGTTCCAAAGTAAGAACAAACTCATCTACATCTTGTATGGCATTGAGGGTGAGTAGATTTAAAGCAAGTTCTTATTTTTGAATAAACTATTATAAGCAGCACTTCTACTATACTAGGTTAGGTGCGTTTAACTTTTATAACATTTTCCAGACTCTATACACACACATAGGCCTATAGTTTCTATCCTCGGCTTTGGCCTTCATTTTTCAGATGCAAAAGTACAAATGCAAAGTAAGCATTCTCAGACTACACTCCCTTTCTGGCTCTCTTCATTTGATGCACCATCAAATAGAAGGATGCATCTGAAAATGTACTAAATGTGTAGAGACACACACTCCCATCTGCATTAATGCGGTGCACATTAGACAAAACAGCTTTTTCAAAGCTTTTAATACTGCACTATGCACATCTCAGACGGAAAATGCTCCCGCTGGCCCGAATTGTTTTCTGAAGGCTGAACCTGGTGTTCGTCTCCACTGCTTACCGCAAAACACTGAACCAATGGCTTCTCCATACCTCACTCCAGAGTTTCTGGGCACCTTTCAAAAGAACAGACTGAAAGTTTAGCAACTTACTCATGCCATCATGGCAATGAAAAGAGAACGTCTGCCAATGATAGCCACCTGTTCCTTCCAAAGACTACAGTGATGGGTATGTTATTACAGCCTCACACTCCCGGTGCCAAGACACTGAGACAACTCCATCAAAAACAGAACCGTCTCAAGAGAGAGAAAAAAAAAAAAAAACATGGGTGAGGAATCATGTGGGTATGGAGAAGATCTGCAAGCAATTTATGCAGAGTAGCATTGCTGCTTTTTTATTTCCCCTTGTTTTTTTTCCATGTGGGCCAAATACCACAGGCCCCAATAAAGAAACAGAAATGTGGTTTAATGAAGTTCATAAATCTGTGTTATTTGCTGCCAACTCGGAGCGTCACTTAACGCGTCTGCAGATCCTTCCCTCCTCGTTCACCCTGCTCCCGCCCACCCCATGCTAAATCCACACTCTCATTAAAGTTACACGTTTTCAAGCATGTCTCCTTCAGAACCACAAGATCTTGATGTCATCCTGTTTTCCACTGCCGTTTTCCCACTAACGCTCCATGGAGTAAGACATTCTGCCTCGTCCTGACCGTGTCATCCATCCGGCCCTTTCGGTCTCAGCCCTACACGCTGCCTCCTGGGACAGCGACTGTGATTGTTTCTGATAGTTGTTCTTCACTACTCTGCAGAGGGCAACACTTTATTAAGGATAAATTTCTAACACCTGGTATGTGTTCATTAATACAAAACCGGGCACATTATTGGCTTCTGAATCCTCTGGTACGAGAGGAGAAGCACCTGAGGCCATTCAGCCTCTTTGCGGCCCATAAACAAATAAATCGCAATAAAAGAACCACCCAGCTGTTATACCTTGTTACGAGACAGTAGGGCTTCTAATAATGTCGGAAATTTTTCTTTTACAAGTTTTTTTTTATATATATATATGAAGGCATTCGTACACCATTTGTTTTGCTCCAGTCACACACTGTACAAAGACCCGCAATTGCAGCGTGTTTCTGACTGTGCTTTGGGGCTTTCTGTTCACAATGAGTAATGTTTTTTTTGTAATTAAAGCTGTACTTTAACCTCAAATGCTAATGAAAATCCCATTCCTTCCCACAAAACAGAGATGGATAAATAAATAGCAGTTGCATGACCACTATAATGTGAGCACAATCAAAAATAGACCATTATGTCCATTGTTTCCTGTCAGTCCGGTAAGGTCCAGCAGGAGATCTCTGTCTACAGGTAATCATCCTTCAAATATAATAGATCATTAAAATACCACAAACTGGGCAACCCAAGGCTTTCCAGCAGGCTGGGTGCAACTAACTAGCTCAAGATGAGTGTACCATTCAAGCCTTAGCATGATGTCCAGAAGAGGAATACCAAGAATCGTTGTACTCTTTTTAAAAACCAAGCGTACTCAATTTTTTCGGTCCTTTACAATTAATGTACCTCCGCATTGGCGTCTGTTATTACGACATGTCATGCATTCAAGTCGGGCTTGCCGTTAGTGAGTGACTGAGAGGATAATTAATGATTAGCTTTAGTGAACTGAAAAGGGCTATCAAAGATGGAATCATTTCCAAATTCTTGATTCTCAATGCCTTGGAATCAAGAAATCGATTCATTTTGGAATCAATTCCCAGCCCTAATGATTCACTTTACACCATTCGCTACCGCCTTGCTTTCTGCTCACCAATCTCTGTGGATTATAGATATATTGCATTATATACTCTATCAACATCACAACTCAGCATCTAGAAATCTGAGTTTCCTGCTTGTAAATACGACTTTGCTCGGTCATTCAAATGCTCCAACTCCAATGAGATTTTGTGTAAGACCCAAGACTGTTGACTGTTGATTGTGTTTATGAATTCCATAGAGACATGAAAAAAAAGTATTGTAAAAAGCAAGCTCTTTCTATAATGTTGTTAATGTTTTGCCTTTGAAAGGAATATTTCTTACACTGTCAAAACATGCCAAAATTTATTGTATAGGAGATTAAATGGCTGGTGTTGAGAATGTCACATTAAACAGTCAAAACTGTGGCAAAATTCATATGCAGTGTGCACAAGAAGACCTGTGTGTCTGGTCATGTGGATATAAGCAAACCCTGCATTTGTCAGCACATCTGAATTATCACTCCGTCAGGCTGGCAATGGCTGGTTAGATGTCCCTTCTGTGACAGCTGAAATCACACGTACATTTCGCTCTAATTAAACTGCCGGAGAACATAAGGAACTGTCATGCAGTCAGCTGGAATAAATTTAAAGCAATGCATTAAGATTAGAAGTTGAGCTTTGAGTTGATGGGGCACAAGAATATTGTCAGAAGTTAGTAAAATATCTACAGGCATGCTACTCTTCATCGTCTATAGAGAGTATTAATGCAATATCACACTTATGGTTTTGCCACTGTAATTCAGGGCTTTGTTGTTGTTTTTGATCAAAATACGGAATGTCCCAGCCAATGCATGACAGTTGACAACCTAGTGGACAAATAAATACATATGGAAAAACTAAGCATCCCAAAGACTCTTTTTATTTAGAAGTACTTTCTCCACCATTAATTCAATAACACCAATGAAAATATGTCCAAAAAAAGTCAAAGTACTTCTGCAATGCACTGTAGTGGTGTTTTAATCCTGGACAATTCAGTGTTTTTTGAACAGATCGGTTGAATGAATGACTCATTCAACTTATTCATAATGTTCATGAATGAATCGGTGGTTTGATGAAACGAGTTGAGCTTTCCAATGCTACTTATGAGACAGATAACAATCTAGGACAAACCGATTTACTCTACCTGATCTCATGATGAAAATGTACTTCTGGACATTTTTTTGCAAGACGTGAAATACGTACCAATAATTACATGTCACTGCAGTTTCCAACAGAAATGAACACCAGAGACGGTATAACAGAGAGCACTTGTAATTGTTTTTGTACACTGTTATGATTACAGCTCCATATGTTTCACTTTCCGGACATAACAAGCTTGCTCAGTAGCTTAGCCAGCACAGAATTGGACTTAAGATGCAGAATCCTTGGGTATGAATCCCGTTAAAAACATGACTCATGATGAAAGAGCTGAAAGATGAGAGATCAAAAAACGAGTTAAAACGGCATGCTTGCGATTGTGCTTTTACGTCACATTCGCTTTTGTTCATAATATCGGGTAGGTTTAGGTGTAATGCAGATGGTACATTATTTTAAAACGACACAGAGCATTAGACTGATAGCACCACTCAATGGACATTTCAAGTCAGAACTGCGGTGACACCTACAAAACCAACGTCACATAAAACATATCATATGTACGTTAATCTGTTCTGGGAAAAAAAAAGAGAACACACATTTAACGCCACCCAGTGGACATTTCACATCGAATATGTCACAAAACCTACATGGCGGTACGTATTTTGCGTCTTGCGAAAAAGTTCCCAGAGGTATGTTTTCATCATGAGACCAGGTTGAATTTACTAGGATAAAAAGAACATTCTAATTCCAGAGAGCTCCATTTAGAATTAAACTAAACGATTTGGACTTGCTAACATTACATATGAGACAGAGTGGAACATTTAGGATGAACCGATTCATTGGAATGATTCAGACTCACCAATGTAACATATGTTACATTTGACAGAGAGGACCATGTAAAATGAGCCGATTCACTACAACAAATCAGATTTGGAAGTCTGATCATTCCCTCATTTTAAACTGCTATTCTTAGGCTATTATTCTATAAGTCCTGGTTGGAAATAAAGTGACATTAAACACTACCACATTAAAAAGCTAGTTATTTTCTCTTCAATACTGCACTGTATATAGCTCCACATGTTGCTGTCAAATCAGTCTTGGCTCTTCTAGTCCAATTTTGATACAATACGAATGACCTGCACACATGTGGTGAGGGTGTAGCTTTTGAATTGTTAGAGTCATAAGACATATAGCCTACACACCATATAAAGCACATTGGCAGCATGTACAAGTACTGTACCATAAATGAATTCAGCCAATGAAATGCAGTGAACACAAGCTTACTATGACTAAAAGGAGTGTATGGAAATATTACAGGCAGAATGTTACCTTCATGCACTGCACAATAATAAAAGGATGTTATTATGAAGTGTTGTCATAGTAACACCATTCACAAAGCCACGAGAAAATATTACAACATCATGTGATGTTCAAGTTGCTCCAAGGTGAGACCCATTTCCTGTTCTTGAAAGGCTTTGATGTCTCCTTAATACTCTCCTGGTCCAAGGTCAGGTGTTAGCTTTTATATGATTGAGGAAAATTCAATTCATTCAGTACCATTTGCTTTAGAACTACCTCCATGAGCAGCCTCACCAAAACCCTCTCTATAGCAATGCCGCTTCCCTCATCGTGCCAGGCCGCATTTTAATTTCAGGTCATCTATAGTATCAGCTCAAAACAGAAAACCCTCAGTACTTAGGTAGATTCTGATTCTCTCTCCCCCTTTTTATTAGCAAATTGCTTCTTCCTGCAAGCCAAGTGTCTCCACAGTTAGCATCAAGAGGTCAGTGCTTTAATTTCTGACTCCATTTAACAGCTTGCTGTACGAAGACCCAGGTGCCGTGTATATATGTGCAGTGTGTGGGTTTTCAATTTATCTATAAGCTAGGTAACGCAGGCTGGCTTTCTGCACAGTGCCCATAGAGTTCTGGCTCTCACCTCCCACTGCAAGCTCAGATAAACAGAACTCAGTATATGATGAGCTTACGTACATGGATGCAGCTGACTTTGTAAATGATATTTCAATTATGTTTGCCCTCTAAATTTCTCCAAATCCTTGCCTGTAGCTGGAATGTATTTATTTGATCTTTTCATTTTCATACAATTCGCTGCAGCTGCAGTTTCCAGCTGAGATTAACTCTAGTGGCAATAAAACAGCAACAACTTTTATTCCAAAAATGTTATTATAAATTAGGATTATACAGGCAAATTAACAATTTATAAATACTTTTTCACATGGTTCCTTGCACAATACTGTTATCACCTCAAAACACTTTTATCATGGTGCATAATTTGTGGACTAATACACTACCAGCTCCTTATTTATGGCTTTTCTGATGTAGTAAACTTACAGCGTTAAACTTGCAATGAAACTAGCTTAGGTTCAAGGCCTGTGGAACATGTGTCACAACACTCAAAAGAGCTCAGAAGCAAACTAAAATGGTGTGGTTGCATCAGCAAATGTATTTTTATCTCATGTTTGCTTTTGTTGACACTATCGGTTATGTTTAAAAGCAGGGTTTAATGTAGGTGGTATATTATTTATGCGAGAGCATTAACCTTTTAACGTCATTCACCAGGCATTTAATTTCCAAACTGCAATGATCAATGCAGTAAAACGCTGTTTCAGACAAAACTGAGTGCAACTCACTGGACATTTCACTTCAAAACTGCAGTCAATGTGTAAGAAGCAATGAAATATAATTTAGCAGAAATGTCTCCACAGGCACATTCAGGCATCATTCAATACAATCTCTGGTGGAAAATCCAGCTAAAGCACAGTAGCTGGTTTCTAGTTTGTCCTTGTAAATGCTGGTAGACAACCAATAAACCAGTTATCAGTGAGCCACAATTACACAAAAACACCATAAATGTGCTCCATAAAAGTATGTTCCAAGACATCTGAAGCCATATGATAGCTTTAGAAACAGAACTTGATTCCCACAGTCCACTTTTATTTTCATCATATTAAAAAAATAAATAAATAAAATAAAAATCCTTTATTTCTCTGTTTTTTGGAACAACATTGGTTGAGTTAATGATGACAGAATGTTTATTTTTGGGTGAAATAGCCCCTTAATGGTCAAGCTGGTTTTTGGAACATGGTAGATAGTCCAAGCATGGTCTTCCAGTCCAGCCAGATCCCCACCAGCTGGTAGTCTAGCTAATGACCAGCTTGGACTGGCTAATGACCAATTAACATGTTCCAAACCACAACTACCAACTTTAGCTAGTTTTGGTCGAATTTTCAAGCAGGGACTATGTATCAAAATACCATGGTTTTACAATCTGATACCACCACCGTACCATGGTACCACCATAGTACTTTAGAAAAGGTTGAAAACATTTTCCAGAGCTGTTTTTTTTTTTTTCTATGAAAGATAGCTTACGGTCAATAAAATTGTGCACATGTGGATCCGACAGATGCCAAAGATGAAAACATACATAAACATGTCAACACAGGAAGGGATTTTCAGCATATGTGGAAATATATAACAAACTCACACAGGTTAAGCAGGTACTCAAGTGCACACATAAATTGTTCAGTTTGCATTCTCTCATACAATCCATGATGGAAATGAAACGATGTGATGTGTATTTTCCATGTTTTCCCAGTATTTTCTTAAACCGCTAAAGTGATTGTGTGCATAGCTTTGCCAAGGTTTGAGGTGCATGACTTCTCCATGCCTCTGAAAAGGATATAGATGCCTTAATCATGAAAAAAGTGCAGACTGAGGTTTATGAAGCAATTTGTTCACAGGGTTCAGAGCTGGCAAACCTCAGAGAATGCCTGCCATGAATTCTATTCATAGTAAGAATGTGGGGTCTTTCATCCCCTCCAAAAACACAAGTGAGACAGATAACACACTCTAGACGTCTCATTGATGGTGTGAAACACTAGCGTACCCTCGTTCCCTTTCTCTCAGCGGCCCTCCCCCAGACCTAAGAACACTACACTTGATCCACACCTTCTGTTATTGTTAAGGAAACACTGGAGCGTGCTCTCCAATCTAGAATGCATTTCCCCTTGAGCCCCGGCTCTGTCCACAGCGAAAGATTGCAACCTGAGCATAGAAGAATGGATCTTAAAGCCAAGGCAGGAGAGGGAATGTGAGAAATGGTTTGGCTCCGTGGCAAGAAGAAAAAACAACATTATGAGCCGAAGGCTGGTGTGGAGTGCAAAAGACAAAAGAGCAATTGTGCAGCACAGAACACATGGCCAACAAAGTTAAGCAAATGTTCAGCACAGCTGTAACACCAATAATAGGCACCAGCAATGTTATAATATGCATGTCATCCACATTTGTCCATTAAAGGGATAGTTCACCCAACAATGAAAGTTCAGTCAAACTTTATTGATCCTCATGTCATTACAAACCTGTATTTCTACAAACCTGTCATTTTCACTAGAAATCAACCACTTGGGAACCAATAGTGTTTAAGATCACTGACAGCACTTGGCATTTCTCTAAATATGGATAAATGACATGATGTTATATTTTTGTGTTGTTTTATGATAAACATGCTTTTAATTTCTGAATTGAAGTTATTTTGGGTAACACTTTAGTGTAGGGACCAATTCTCACTATTAACTAGTTGCTTATTAGCATGCCTATTATTAGCATATTGGCTGTTTATTAGTACTTATAAAGCACATATTCTGCATGACCATATTCTATATACCTAATCCTACCCAGTACATAAACTTAACAACTTACTTACTAACTAGCAGCAAATTAGGAGTTTATTAGGCAAAAGTCACAGTTAATGGCTTGTTATTGGCGATAATTGGACCTTAAAATCAAGTGTGACCTACTTTTGATACTGATAGTAAAATATGCAATACAAAATGTGCCTGTTGTGACATTTCTGCAAAACAATATTATGTTGCTTCTCGCACATATTGCGAAAGTGAAGTGTCCAATGAGTGGCACTAAAAACATGTTCAGTTTTATCTGAAACAGATTAACGGAAATCTTGCAACATTTAATAATGCTGGCTGTTGTAAGTATCGCGACAGTTCTGAAAAGAAATTTCTGGTGAGTGACAGTAAAAGCTAATGCTCTCACATTTTAAATAACGTACCACCAATACTAACCCCAACCCTAAAAATAACCGATAGTGTAAAAAAAGCAAACATAACATAAAAACACATTTTCAAGCAACTGTGTCATTTTAGCTTGATTTTAATTTTTTTTTTAGTTTTTATCGTGCCTCGTGTCTCACCCAAGCGCTATACATCGCAAGTGCAGTGCTGTACTAGGTGAGCTACTGAGCAAGTTTACTTTATCAGAAAAGTAATTTATATATAGCTGATTATGTGATGCAAATGTCAAAATGTAGCAAAGCATGATAAAAGTGTTTTGAGGTCATAACATAGTACTATGCAAGAAACAGTAGAGAAAAAAATATTAACTGAAAATCTGCACCTGTAATTATAATTTTGTAACAAGGAATAATAGTTTTTGGTGCATCCTGTCACTAGTAGTCATATCAGCTGGATATGCTGTATGGTTTTTTTTGTTTAGTTTGGAGGTATATTTTTCCAGTGAGCCTGCACTGCAACTGTTAATAATTTATTTCCTGATAGTTGACTTTTTCAGTATAGTTTACATCTACACGTTTGTTGAACATGGTATAAAAAACACATGAAAACAACATGAATACAAATTGGATGAGTAAATGATGACAGCATTTTCGTGTAAGGCCTTAAATCTCATTTTAAGACATAACACAAAATGATAAACATGCACATTTCTACAGGGAACAGAGAACTACTACCATATGATCATACAGTCCGAGTGCTCAGGGAGTAAATACAATACAGGAAGTAGAACAGCCCACACAAAGACAGTTAATCTAACCATCCCAGGCCAAAGATCAGCCTCAAGCGATTACTTGTGATAGTCAGGGTAACAGACTATCAATTCTGGCACATCCTTGATAAACTGACCAGGTGATTAGAGTGAAATCAGACACTTCATGGCAGAGGGCCACAAATTTCCTACCAGGACAGATGATGAGGGAGCTTAGGTCCACTCAGAAGGAGAAAATGCCAACTTAAACTGGGATAAATGAGTTAGCAAAGTCAAATACAAAGCATCTTTCACTGCTCGATGTCTACCTACACCCATCATTTAAGATGTCTCCTGTTTGACAATTCTGTTCCCGCCTGATGCATTTTGGGCAGGTAAAATGAGGCTATTTAATGCATGGCCTAATTTCATTTCACAGCTTGCTGTCGGTGCACTGATTTGGGGAGGTGAAGAAGGTCATCCTCAAACAATGAGGAGGGTAATCTGCTTTTCAGGCTGGTCTCTTTAATAAGGATGACAATCGCAATTCCTCATGCATACCATCTCATCCAGTGCCCAGACCGCAGATTGTCCATTCCCTGTCCACACACTGCTAAGACACACATAAATGTCAAAAATCTTGCCATGGAAGCTGCTTAGACTCAACACACACACACACAAATGAATATACACTACAGTATGTTTTGGTTGCCAGTTGCTGTACTTTCACAGTAGTTTTTACTGTAGTACTGTTATAATGTACTACAATTACAGTGAATGACATCTGTGTCCTACAACAGTCAACAAGACAGCATTTCATGCAGAATCATTATAATTGTCTCTATTACAATAATATCTTAGTTACTTTTTAGATGTACAACACATGTAATAGTTTTTATTTATTTATTTATTTATTTGTAAAAATGTAATAATGTTCACCGTTATAAGTATGCTAATGCACTCTAAATATTGCTGGGTTAAAAACAACCCAACTTGGGTTATTTGGCAACCCAGCGCTGGGTAAATATTGGACAGAACACATGCTGGGTTATTTTGTCCCAGCTGGTTGGGTTAAATGTTTTTACCAAGCATGCTGGGTTATTTTATTTAAGTCAACTATTGTTTAAAAATTATTATATTGCTGGCTTAAAATGGGCTGGAAATTTAAAAAAAAAAAACCCCAAAAAAAACAGAATTACTAGAGGCAACAGCAATAATCAAAAGACGAACATTTATTATCAAGCAAGAACACATGGACAAAATACAGCACAAATTTAATTTATTTGGGTGAATACAGCATAGTTTACAATATTACATTGATTTAAACTCATTTAAAAAAACATTTTAGACATTTTAAAAAATGTAACATTTAAAAGTAGCATTTTAATTTTAGTGTATTAAAGCGTTCTCTGTAATCGTTTTTTACAGAAATAGCGCTAATTCTTGTGCCGGTGTGTCGCCGAAATCTGAGCCGGTGAAGGGCTGCTGTTCGCCGGGGTAACTGCAAACTTCAGACCGGGATTTGTTGCAACTTCAAATTAAAAAGGCATTCCATATTTTTTTGTTTTATATTACTTTCATAGTAAAACTATGAATAAAATATTTTATTTTATGAAATTACTGTTAAATCTTGTAAAATCATTTATTTCACCAAGGCATGTGAAACTCTCACAGCCAAGAGTCATCTTAATGCAGACTGAAATGCCCACAGAGAGGTCGGCCTGAATGAATGACCCTGACATAAAAGCGTAAGCCATTCAAATGTTCTCATGTGAAAACTGAGGTGTCTGGAACATACAGGCATTTTTCATCAGTACTCAAGTTTTTATTATGGTGCCGAAATATGGAAATCCCATTAATTACAGTTTAAAATAGACCAATAATTCCAGAGCTGGACCCAACATTAACAATAGGAGCTACTTCATGTGTAAATGGCAAAAACACATGAGAAAAACACCCTTTCCAGGCGTTCATTTAAATTTGCAGAGGAAGTTATGGCAAATCTTAGAGGATGCCAGGCCTGCAGTCATTCTTTAAACACAAAGTGCTGTGACCTGGCTTATGGGTTTGAGAAACCAGTGCAGACCATTGCGAACACACACACACACACACACACATACGCACACGTTATGCAAATAAACATGGGAAAATTACTGGCTTTCGTCATGGAAGTAAGGATATTTTTTTTTTTTCAGACAAAGAAGTCATGTAGAGAAAACAACTGAAAATGTTACTTATGATATTTATCTTTTTTCTTTCCTCATTAAAAAGACCACCATGGAAGAATAATATACTTTCTGAGTTTATTTTATAGTGACAGTCAGACCATATTTACATGATGTTTTGACATTTTACTATCAGATGCATTTTAGACACACAGGACATAATGCATAAGCTACCATGAAAGCTGCTTGAGTTGAATGAAGTTGAGTGAATTCACATCCTGATATGTCAGCATGGAATCTGCACTGTGCAAACAAATCCAGCTTTCCTACAGGAACTAGACAGATGTACTAAAGCACACTAATACACACACACATGCAAAAAATGGCACTGGGGAGTATACAATCACTCAAACACAAATACACATACACACACTTAGGTAAAGGAAAACTGTGTTCTCATGCCTGGATGAAAGTGCCACACTGGAATCCAGTTGTGCGTTTTAGCCTTGACTTCGGTGATATGGAAGGACGGCCAAACAAAACAGCACTCTGAGCACTCTGAGCATTCTCCCCGTGTCTGTAAACACTTAATGTGACCGTGGAAACTCTCTGTGCATCCATCCTTTGAAAACTGATCATCATATATTTCGCTTTTAATATTTCATTTCTCAGCGTGCCCTGAGTTTCATATTAAAGTAAATTGGTTCAGGTATAATAGTCAACGTAAAATATCATGACATCAGAAGTGATTCAGAGTTTCATTTTCCGGCACTTGAATTCACAGACATGTGATTCATTTGGAAAGATTCTAATAAGGGAACAAGTGAGGTGAACGTCGCTATTACCATTGCTCATAGATCTGAACAAATCCCTAAGCCTGAGTGTTAAACTTTTATGTGTAATTTTTTTTTGAGCAACAGGCATGAATGAACACTTAAACCATGTAGCTTGTTGAGGAAAGTGTAATTTTACTCTTCTGAATAAAAAGTACAGTTGTTACGGTAAGAACTAAGAAGTATAAAAAAAAAGTTAATTGTAAAATATAAAATCACACTGTCAGATAAGTCAAAATTGGGAAACTAGAAACAGTCACACTTGTAAGATATATAATCACATTGAAATATGTCACAATTACGAGAGAAAAAAAGATGCAGTTGCGACATATAAAGTCATTTTGCGAGATGCAGTCACATTTTGAGATATTGTGAACATGATTCGCAATTACAAGAGACAAAGTCAAACTTGTGACTTATTAAGTCACATTGTGAGATATAACATTGCAATTACTAGAAACAAGGGTGTAATTTCAATACAGTTACATTGTGAGATATAAAGTCATAACTGAATTCACAATTACGAGAAACAAAGTCAGACTTGTGACATATCAAGTCACGAATCTGAGATATAACTTTGAAATTACAATCAACTGCAAGATATAGAATCTCATTGTGAAATATAAAGTTACAATTAAATTCACAATTACAAGAAACAAAGTCACATTTGTGAAATATGAAGTCACGTTGTGAGATATACATCACAGTTACAAGAAAAAAGGGTGAAACTGCAAGTTATAGGGTCACTTTGCAAGATAAAAAAGCGTCAGTTGAATTCACAATTACGAGAATCACAGTCACTTTTGTGAGATATAAAGTCACACTTGCAAGAAACAAGAGTGCTGTTGTGAGATATGGAGTCACATTGCAAGATATAAAGTCACAAATGACATAAAGTTGCAAATATTGGAAATAAGGTTGCAATTATGAAAAAAAAAGTGAAAAATCAGATGGCCAAACGGCTAAAATAGTTTTTTTTTTTTTTTTGTCAGCAGGACATTACCTTAAGAAAATATAAAAGTTGTAGTTTTTTTTTTATTTATTTCCCCTAAGCAGCTCCACTTTTTTGACATTCGTTCTTGAAATAACCAGTTTTTGTTTTGCGTTCATTCTCTTGAGACTCTCAAACATCAAGGTCCCCATAGCAGTCAGTAAGACAGTAAATTCTGTCAGCCTGCAATGCAGTAAAAATAACAATTAATCCTTCAAACAATGTGATGTGTTGTTAAATTGAGGGTGTGTGAAGTTTATTCCTGACAGACTGCTTTTTGCACTCTAATTGATTGCTGCTGCTGGATAATCTAGTGTGTAGGTGTGTGTATGTGTGTGTGTGTGTGTGTGTGTGTGTGTGTGTGTGTGTGTGTGTGTGTGAATTAAAGTTACATGTGAACTGGGAGAAGTTAAATTCAGAGGAGGCAAGGTGAAAAATTGTCTCGTTTTCTTGTCTTCATTTTGAGGCTGCTTCTTATCTTCCTTTACTCTTGGCCACTGCTGAGGTTATCTCCCAAATTACTCACAGAACTCATTTATTTCTCAAATGAATTGGGCTCTTCGGAGATGGCCCCTGCCACCAACCCTCCTCCCTGTCAGCTGCGCGATGGTGGCAGCTTTCCTACAAAGTTGTGACGATTCACCAGAAGTGTGATGAAGATCAAAGCTCACCTCACACGGTGCGTGCACACACACAGGTTTAGTCACAAGCCCTAAACACAAGCTCACAGAAGCATTTAAAACTCTAATCACACACTGATGCTGCAAAATAGCTGTCACTTTTGAACACACAATGCTCTTACACTGTTTATATCATTTTAATGTTTCAGACTTTGATTCTACCCAACAGATTTTCCTCAGAGTTCATGCTAGAACATCCAGCTTAAGCTAGCAGCTGTGTTTTGAAACATGGTCATGGTCTAAGCTAGTCATTAACATGCCCAAGCTGTAAATACCTGAGAATACATTGTCACAATATATGGCCATTAATGGAGAAAAAAGCTCTTTGCAGCCAGATGGTGTAGTTGTGACATCTGCCACTAGGAGCTAATGAAGGCCTGCTAACCAAACACTGACTTGGATGATGCTAATCAGCCAAACTCTCTAGTCTCGCCTAGCCAGACCTTCAGACTGATGGCAGAAAGTCTGGACTCCATAGCAGCTTTCACTGGCCAGGGACTGCCCAAGAGGCCATCTGACCGATATGTAAAGCATCTAATTACAGTTTGTTTTGTTCAATGTCATGTTTAGGGGCCTGAAAATATAAAGTCGACAACCCTACAATAACAGACTGATGTGCAGCCAATAAATCATTCTTTCACAAATGTCATCTTCAGTTATTGAGAGTCTATGCCGTGAACTTCACATACTTCTGAAAATCCAGTGTTAAGTTGATAAAAGCTCACTGCCACAGTTTTAAATACAATGGCTTTCTTCTTCCAGGAGGGCGTTTAGCACCACAACGGCTTTGTTTCCAGGCAGACTATTGAAGAACGCAACAGAAATCCCAGAAATCCTGTAGAATTCAACCAATCAGATGATGGCTTCGAATCTCCTGATGTGTTTGCCATTTTGTGTGCCTTGACAACAATGTACCAAAAACAAAAAAAAATTCATGTACAAATGACAACATTGCAAAACGATCCCTGTTCACACCGATTTGCGAAAATGTCTATTTTGCCAGGCCAGTAGTTGGCGATGTCACTATGTAAGGAAACGCTATGCGCCTGCGCACATACGCATTCTTCAAGTACGCATGTCATCATTTTCTTCACAAATTCACATTTTTGTAGTTTACTCTGAGACGATAATAGTTTTGCTTTCAAAAACTTGCACTTTGAAACCCTTTTTAAAAAGTTTGTGTTTCCAGGCCCCCAAAACGTCATTGTTGTGTAAATGAATGGCCAAAACACATAAAAATGTTCTCTTTTTTGTTGAAAACAGTGTTATGTAAATGCCCCCTGAGACTAGCCAAACCTTGACACTTTGGTCCTGGGTAGACATGTGTTGTATTCGGTTATATGATATATCAACGATCATGAACATGCACGATATTGTTATCATAGACAAAGTACAGTGAAAAATCATTTATTACAAATGATTACGATTTTTTGAATGCATTTTAAAGGTGCAGTGTGTGTAAATTTTAGCGGCATCTAGCAGTGAGGTTGCGAATTGCAACCAACAGCAGTTTGTCTGTTTAGGGCTACTGTAGAAACATGGTGGCGACTTCTATGTAAGGGGACCCACTGTGTATGTAGATAGAAATTGCTCATTCTAAGGTAATATAAACATAATGGTTAATTATGTAAGGTCTTCATACACCTCTGAAAACATATATTGCATTTCTGTCAGTAGATACTCCTAAATATTACAAATTGCACCTTTAAGAATACTTTACCCATCATCCGGTTAAAATGCACATCACTGCTGTAAGCTGTGCCAAAGACACATGTGCACTCTGATGTAAACAAGCCCAACATGGATGAGAAGTGCATGGAGACGCGCTGAATGAAAATGCACATTCACTCTCTGACAGAAGATGGCGCTGATGGAACAGCAGAAATGCAGCCATTACACCAGTAACCCCGTAAACAAAGCAGCTGCACTACTTTCTGCTGTTTCTGAGCAGGATTTTAAACTGTTTTTGCTGACCAATGGTAAAGTGTTGATAAGTCCAAGTTTGTTATGTTAGAAAAGCCATACACTCGTGTTCATTTCAGCTGGAAACTGTAGTGAATTGTGTGTACCTGTATAGGTACGTTTTTGGAGTTTTACAAAAATGTACTGTAGGTAGTGGCACATTTTTACAATGTTGGAAATTTCTCCACTTATGTTTAAAAGAAGAAAAAAGTAATACAGCTTTTGGAAAAACATAAAGGTAAGTATATGATGACAGATTTTTCATTTCATGTTAAAACACAAGACAAAAGTATGTAATGAATTCTGCAGATATCATATGTAGCTGAAGATGTATTTGTTGATATGAACCATATACTGTAGTTTACTTCTAGGTCAGCATTATTGCAAAAGAGCACTTTCTTTTTCATTTTCTCTCAGAGGGGGTAAAGAGCAGAAACTGTTCTGCATATTTACAGGCATTTGTGTTCCACAGAGACGACAGATGAACCAAAACATCTTGAAATAAAGAACATTCATGGCTGGAGAAGTTTTGTCAAACCCTATGCAACTTAAACCAAAGCCAAAGAGCACTCTGGGATTTTCTGGAGTACCATCTCTTGTGAGTGGTACTCCAGAAGAGCTGAGTCAAGTTAGCCTTGTTTATGAAACACAAAAGAAGGATTCTTAAATCTTTTCAGAAACATCTGAAGGAAAACAATGACCACGGTATTATTTCAAGATCTTGTTCTGCCTGATGTGCCTGTATGTCAGGCCTGCTTGCAGAAAACCTTGAAACTTGGCAGCATTTGTTTTCTTTTTGCTCCTTCTTTCACTCTCTCTTTCCTCATCCCCATCTGTTTTCAGTTTTCTCGGCATGTGTGACAAACAGCACAGAAATTCCAAACTCAAGTCTCTCTAACCCCAACTACCCCCTTCCCGAATCCCCCCCTCCCTCACTCTTTTCTTTGGCAGGGCAGCTTATGTCTCACATTTAATCATGATCACTTTGCCAGCCTGCAGGGCCCTTAACCAATTGTGAGGGGGGATAGAAAGAAGCCGGGCTTGAGAAGGACAAGAGACTGAAATAGAGAAGGATATTTGGGGGTTGGCATCTCTTTAGATTTGGAAGTCTAACCATGTAACCAGCATGATGCTTGTAAATTAACTGGCAGCTACAAGATATTTACTTTGTCACCACTGCGAATTTGGGCTGCAGCCAGATTTGAATGGCAGCCATTTTGTCACAGTCACATCAGCTGGGGATGATGGGTGAATGGGGTGCCCTGAGGTGAAGCGTGTTGGGGGTAATGGTACAGGATATGTTCTGGGAGGGTAAATTCATATAATCTGGCAAATTAATTATGCAAATGGGGTTCGTGCAGTTAATAACCCTGTTGGATCCATTGATCTTAAGCTGGTAGCTATGTTTTGGGACATGGTAGCATGTTTGTAGGTGGTCCAAGTTGGTTAATAGCTGGTCAAAGCAGGTCACTGGCTGTTACTGTAAGTGAGAGATTGTGTTTCCTTTACCACCTTAAACTGGTATGACTAGATGTTAGCTGCTTTGTTATTATTCTAAGATGGTCTACCAGCTTAGACTAACTATCATTAGCGCTATCATATCAGATGGAATGTACTGTTTAACCACATTTCCTGGGCAGTTTTTGGGGAAGATTTTGTAGAATGGATTTATGGTAAAATTCATTTGGGAAAATCTTGCAAATCTAGTTTATGTTGGTTTAATATTGGTCCAGAATCTTTCACACCATTTTTGTATTTTATTTTTCAAGTTTATATTCTTGTGGGTGAAAAAAAATAATGAAATAAAATTAATAATAAAAATAATAAAAATAAAATATAAACATTTATAAAAAAATATAAAAATAATCATATTCTAACTTATTTTCTTTACAGTGATAAATCTTAAAATAAATGTAAAAAATGAAATGAATAAAAATTTAAAAAATATATTTTTTAAAGTAAACATTTTAGTTTTATAAATGCATATGGTAGATTTTATTTTATTTTTTTAACAGGCAATTATATATATATATATATATATATATTTTTTTTTTTTTTTTTTTTTTTTTACTGACGCTAGCCTTTTGTCTTCCATGTGTGAGATTCCAGCATACATTAGGTTATCTTGTCACATCAGCTTCAGAGAACAAAAGAATTTGTGCATTGGACTGGTTCCTTTAAATTTGCTATCTGACGCATGTACATTAGTTAGGCCTTTATATTTCAGTTGCTCTCAAATTCCTCCCAGACAATCCCCAAAATAAAGAAATAAACAGAAACAACACTATTGACGTGACAGTACACACTCATGCTTTTGATCTTATTGGAGAAAAAAAAAGCACATGTCTTGTCACTCTCAGGTTTATAGACCTTCTTCTCTTGTCGATGTGGCTCTTGATGTTTGACGTGCTGTAGATTGTGGCAGATGTTGAATGTGAAATGAGGTACATTCTTTTAAAGGTCATAGGCACCGCTCACAGGGCTGTTTACAGCCCTGAGTGATGAATGCGTACTCTACACTGATCTAGTTACCTGCCGCCGAAGTGTAATTCCTCATTTCCATTCAGGAGTATGTGGATTTTAATGTCCTAAACCTCACGGTCATTATAGATGTATACGTTTTCTACCAAAATTCCTCTTAAATGAGGCATGTCTATGAATGAATAAACACATTACTCATGTTTGGCTAAGATCTCAGCATTTTTGTGTTTTTATAGCCATTGCGCTCTGAAATGTCATCACTGACTATGGCCCTGTGGTGCTGACAAAGCTGTTATAGACAGACGGAGCTGATAAAAGCAGACACCCAATAGGCTCCGTGTTCGCTGCCTGCCTGAAACCTTCCATTACACTGAAATGTCGCTAGCTAAAACAAAGAAGCCTGGTCCCATAATAAGGCAATGGGCAGTCTGTTCTGACTGAAACGACAAGGTGAGCTAGAATGTTCTGCCTTCGAGGTAGTACTTGGGTAGAATTTTGATGGCCTGGAATCTAGAGCTTGTTGTAAAGAAGGCGCTTAAAGTACCAGGTGAGGATTGAGAGACACCTTGCCTGCCAATAATGAGATGGAATCTGGTTGTCTCGTCTCTGCGCTGAGGCTTTGATGATGTGGTGCGTAATTACAGAACTATAAAAATGGAGACACAAATCCTAATAAGGCTTGATGAAAGCGTACTCCTTCCGGGAACTTTCAAGAGTAAACATTATCAACCATTAACGCCCCAATTATTATGCATCGGTGTGCTGCAAGTTCAAGCTCAGACAGATTCAGCTTGGTGAAGGGTGCATTTTTTTTTCTATTTTGTATTCATATTCATTTCATATGATTTTGAAAATTTTTATATAATTTTCAAGAAATGTTTAAATACAAAAAACAACTGAAGCCATCAAGTAAAAATGAATGTCATATTTTCTTTACCCTTGAGTACACACATCCTTATGTTTAATAAAAAAAAAGGTAAAAAAAAAAAAAAATATATATATATATATATATATATATATATATATATTATATATATATATATATATATATATATATATATATATATTATTTATTTATTTATTTATTAACTTTTTTTCTTTCTTTCTGTATTTTGGCAAGTTTGCTGGACTGTGTGACTATGATTTTGTGGTAGGGTTATTATAGTTATCTAAAACTAAAACCATACAAAAAAAAGAAAAAAAAAAAAAAAACACACTTCAAATTTAAAAAAAAAAAGAAAAAAAAAAGAAAAAAAAAAGCTTTGCCTAGTTGCCAAAAAAAAAAAATCTTGATGTACTCAAATAACTAAAACTGAAATAAAATATATAGACATGAAAAACAAAAAAACTAATAAAAATGACGAAACAATAAATTTACTAAAACGTTAAAAAAAATTAAAAATGAAAAGAGAAATTCTAAAAACTTTTTTTTAACTATTAATAAAAAACTATTAATAAAAAGACAATATTATTTAAATGATAAATAAGGACTTTTTTTCATACCATATGTATAAATATATGCAAATATTCCACCACCAGACTGCATGTGATGCATTACAGTCCAAACAGTGAGAATTATCAGTTGATACTTAATTACATTAAGTTCTTTACTTAATTACGTGTAATTAAGTTACACGTTACTTCTGTAAAATTAAATTAGGAATAACAGTCATATATATAGTCATCAACATAATGTTTATATATATATGTACACACACATCACTATGAGTTAGCAATGTGTAGGCTGACTTTGTAGTGCAAATGGTGAGCTCTGGGGGCCCAGTTGTGAGAATAGAGAATGGTGGGACATGATGACTTGTTTGCCCAAACAATAGATGGGAAGGGCTAATGACAGAATCCCAAAACATGTATTTCATACTTCCTGAGAAGAAGTGCAGGAAATTGGAGCAGTTTGATTGGTGTGGTGCAGATCTTCAAAACAAGACCAGATGGTACTGGGTTTGAAACCCCGAGTATTGTGCAGCTGTTGTTCCCTTTAGGAGTACCTTGCAAAAGTGCCGCTGTGAACTCCAAAAAGCACAGATAGGGGTCCAAGCACTTCCATGAACAGATGTGGCTACAGCAAACAATATTAGGAGTCCGTGGCGGCATCGCCTTACTGCCGAAACCACATCAGATCTCTGCAGCTAATGACAACCAGCTGAGCGCTTAGAGTCACTGTTCTGGGATGAAAACAAAATATTATGCCCTCGGTCCCCAAGCACATTTTAATCATACAACCCTCATTCTAAATACAATTAATCAAACTGCACACTCACTACCTGCAAAAACAAACACCCGTCTCTGCATGGATCACTTGCTACTACAGCCCATGCTGACAAAGTCTTATTGTTTTGCTTATTTTCTGCACAAAAAGTAATTAGACTTTCCTGTATTCTTCGCTTTCTTGGGACTTAAAGCGGTTGGAAACATGTAAGTAAGTTCATGCAGTCGTAAGCAATCCATACCGTTGTTTATCGTCCATCAAATAGAAAGTAGCACCCTCAGCCAGTGACTGACACTGCCAGCAAATTAAGACCTACAAAGTGCCTCTCCTCTGATTTCTCTTCAAGCTTCACCAAACAGGGTGCGAAAGCTGTCATGTGTTCCCAAAACTCCAGGCTTCTCATCGATCAACGGCGGCTTCAAGCCAAGCGCCTCTATCTGCTTTCTCCTGCTCTGTGGCTGGTGGCACATCACCAAGTGTGTTAGCAAGAGCCAGCGTACGCTCGTATTGGGTTGCAGTGCCGGTTCTGTTCTCTCCTGAAATAATGAAATAAATTTACTCCAGGTCTCGATGGTAGACTGATCGGCCAGCCTTAATTGGAAGCAGTTTCTTTAGCTTTATATGTTTAAGTGCTAGGGATAGAAAAGGCAGTGATAAAGATTACGAGAGAAAGTAACTTAATTAAAAGCAGCCCACTTACTCTTAGTCTTCACACATACAGCGATTTGTTGCAACAGAGTGACCACAAGACATTCATTTCCAATGAGAGTTGGTGAATGTGATGTGGACATTGTCCAGAGATGCTACAAAGTTGAAGAAAGATGAACTTTACAATGTTCCATCACTTTCCAATGTCACAATGACCGTCTTTTGTCAGTGCCTCACTTGTCAAAGTTTAATGAGTGAGTAGATGACATGAAGCGGCCCTATGTTAGCTACATTGAAAACAGATGGGCGCTCATTTTATACATACACGCACAGCTTCCGATTGGGGGGGAAGTTCGATGGGTTTGTCCACAAAATGGAGAAGAGCACATATATAACTTCATTTTGGAGCATCTTAACTTAAGCATTACAATCCATGCTCGTTTCCCTTGGTGGCGTCTGTTTGAATCATTGACAGAAACAACTGCGAATGCTTGATCTAGGCAGAAGAATATATCTGCTGGTTCTGTTTATTCTATAATAATTAGTGATAGCATCAGATACAGGATATTTTTATTCACTATTACGTATTGCATTGTTAGGTATCGCATTGACAACCATTATATTACTTTTCCATTCCAGACAGTTAATTTTTAGTATCAATAAAACTCATTCCTTGAAAAATTATGAAATATACATGTCATTAGTGACCTTATTTTCAAAAGTTATGGTCAGTTGTGCAGCCCACCAATAACATTAGGGTGTGCAGCAATAGGAACGCCCACTGCGACCAACAATATAGCCACTCTATGACCTCCAGTGAAACAATAATGTTGCATGTATGTGTGAACTGGGCAATACTCTGAGCTCAAATCATTGGGGTATTTGTTGACTTATATCGGGAATATCAAAATCTCCCCTAAAGTGTCATTCGTTATGCTAGAAGAAGATGTGATAAGAAATTGCCTGTTTAATAGGCTGATTTTATGAGGTTGATATGAGCCATGATAAAATGTAACATTGCTCTAGGTGTATCTTGCCAATATTTTTATTGGCTCCAAATTAAGAACATAGATTTCGAGTTGTTGTAATCAACCATGGTGGAGAGAGTATCTTTTGTATTACAATATAATATGATTACAGATGTCTGGGTGCTTGTAATCTTGAATTCTTCTCATTCCGTGGCAAAAAAGTGCAATATTGTTTCTTAAAGCATTATTTTAGGATAACTGTGATTGTGAAACATAAATTATACACAGCAGATGTACACTGCTACACACAAAAAATGAGAAATACATAAAATGCATTACTGTATGTTTACTATCATTCACATCAACATATGTTAAGAAAGCCATTGGTTTGATCTTCCATTCTACTGCACACAGGCTTTCCATCATAGCACAGAGATTACGTTGACCTCTCTGTATATCAAAGGTTCAGTATCTGTATTTTATCAATTTTAAGGAGCCTCCGCTGAATTCAATACAGAAAAGGTCTCTTTGTCCAGCAAAATAGCGGCTCTGATTGATGGGACTCCTGAAAGAACTGCCAGAACAGAACAGGACCCTCTATTTCAATTCCCCGTAGGAGATGAGTTTTGTCAGTTGTCAAAATGGAGAGCAGGAGGGAAAGAGAGGCTGATTTAGTCTTCCTTTCAGACAGACAAGAGCCGCCATAGAGCTCAGATAATATATTACAGGCTAATGGTGCAAATCAGCACAATTGGATCAAAGATTGTTTGACGACAATGAACAGTTCTACCTGAAATCTTTCTTTAAATGTTCTGTGGCTTTGATTGGATTCAGGGTTTTGAAAGAGCACATCATCAAAAGACCTGATAACGGTATTTTTTTTTTTTCCCATTCCATTTGCATGTCCTTCGTATAGCTCATCCGAAGATAGTTAATAGTTCTGTGGTGAATAAGTTAATTGTCCAGCTCCATGGCCGAGTTTCATGACTGGACTGAAGTGCACTGAAGAAAAAAAAAAAAAAAAAAAAAAAAAAAAAAAAAACATTTTGAGGAAAAAAACAAAAAACAAAAAAAACTGAAATAGTATTTTCTTGTAAAACTAGTAATTATTGGAGTATGTTTTACAAAAGGTATTATTTAAGCCTTTCTACTTAAAATTTATGTTGAATTCAATGTGTTACTTGCTGTTTCTTTGTAATTATTTGTGAAATTTACTAGCAAATACATATGAGTGTACTAAAAGCGGAAAAGGTTGTCAATGTTATCAAAACAATCTGTGAAAATTACTAAAATCGCTTTATTGTGCATGCCAGGCCAGTAGTTGCCGACGTCAAATGTACTTATGCATATGACGTCACCATTTTCGTAAATATTAGAAAAAATATTTCGTAAATATTTCAAAAAAAATTACGTAGCATTTTCGTAAATTCACATTTTCGTAGTTTACACTGTGACGATAATGGTTTTGATTATAAAAAACTTTGAAACCCGTTTTTAAAAGTTTTCGGGCGCACAAAATGCAATTTTTGTGTAAATGAATGGGCAAAATGCACAAAAAGTTTTCAGTTTTTAGCTGAATATGGTCTCACGTAAACACCCTCTGAAAGAAAATTCTTTTCTAGGTTTTTTTTTTTCAAGTAAATAAGTTACTACTCCTTTTTTTCCCCAGTGTAACTAAAAAAAAAAATCTTTTAAATAAACCAATTCCTAAACTGTGTTTGTGGCTAAATTGTCACTTGTCCTGTTGAAGTGGCTGCAATGTGGACAAGACAAGGTCAAACGTGTGACTGTGCAAGGCTAGTAATGCCCTCACTCTTAGTGGAAAACAATTAGTTTAAATACAAATCCTGCTATAAGCCTGTTAGCATGCATGGGTAGCATTAGCCCTTGATCTTAGATCAAAGGTGTGTTAGGACACAGAGCTTTGTAAGAAGGGAACGAGGAGGTCTAGATTCTGTTAAGAGTTGTTTTCTGTGTTTAACATGGTATGTTAGCACACACGCCTGTCCTCTGGCAGACTGCCCTACTCTGCCACCGCCTCCTACGGCTTGTGTTTATTGTAATAAAGAACAGCACAGATGAAGCCAAAAATCTTTCCACAGCAAGAAAAAAATACATTCAAATAGCTTTTCATCACTTTTAACTTCCAAAGTTTGACAGACATCATAGGTATTTCCTACAACAGTAATTAAAGAAACATAAAACAGCCACATGGAACGAAGGGATGGGAAGATGGAGAGATAATCAAAGCCAGTCAAAACAGAAATAAATCAACAAAGCTGGAAGCAAAAGATGTAACAAGATCCACTACAACCTTTGACCTCTGCTTCTATTGTTTAACTCACCTTTAAGTTAAAAGCCAGGCTCAACATTCCTTTATTAAGAGCGGCATTTGTCCTGTGTCACTTACAGATCTGAACAAAACCGTCTGGAGACCGGATCTCTTTTTACTGATGGACACCAACTATCGTGCTCAGACGTGAATGTCAATAGGAGGCTTTTAGCTGGCTCGGTTTAGCCTTTAAAGTGGTTAAAAACAAATATATCCTCTTCCCTTTGTTGTCACAGTTAAGAGCTACAACAGGTCAAAATCCTCATAAATTACCAGAAACAAATATTCTCCTGTTTAAGGTCTTTTTGGGTTTACCAGGGTCTAAGCCAAAAAGCCTGTATCTGTTTTGTTATTCTCTGCACCCTACCTCTTCGAGGGACTCCATTTAGAGGTTTCCCTCCCTGACAGCTTTTATTTGTGCAGCGTAGCCTGGAAAATTACAATCCTGGAGGGATTCTGATCAGACCATGTCAATTTAACACAATCATAATCCACAAAGAGGAAACATATTCTCTGACTCAACAAATAAGAGTTCCAGAAGGAAATCTGTTAAACTGGAACGTGAATATAGCTCCATGCAGATGTTTCAAAGTCTGTCTAAACTATTGAACACATGTCGGTCACATTGTCAAGTACAATCACTACAGGTAATTCAAATACAACTATAGACATTCAACCACATTAGGTTCATTGAGGTATTAATAAGTGTTAATAATAATAATAATAATATTATTATTATTATTATTATTATTATTATTATTAAATACACACACAAAAAAAAACAACAACAAAGACAGAAAGAAAAAAAACAATTGTTTGTAGAACTGGGCAATATGACCTTTTTTTGTAATTATTCAATATTGATGTTCTTGTCATACCATTTCAGGACATCAAACTATGACTGACTTGCAGTTGTTTCTGCTCATTAAACAGCGACAGCTAAAGTATTTCCATTGAAAATACATTTAAGGAGACTGCATACTGTGTCTATGATAAACATTGTTAATATATTGCTGATCTACCACAGTTAATAATGCAGTATGTACTGAGTGTCCCTGAGCTGCCTGGGAACAAAGGGGCCAGAGTATGACAGGGCTGAAGTTTGTTTGCATTTTGCAAGAATCAGCACAGAAGGGCAGCTTGGCAAATCCACGCTAGTAACTTAATCAGTATCGTGGGCTTGTTGACTCTGCAGGTGAAGAGGAGAGGTTAGACTCTGTCAGCAGGAACTTCACGCCGTATATGCGCCACAGTGCCTACCAATATCTGACTGATGTTGGGCAGGCCAGGAGGACAGGTAAACATGTATTGGTACAAATAACAACAGGTTGTGAAAAAAGATGTTTTTGAAGGCAAATAGTGTCACCGTTTTCACAGGTTTGCATCATGGGTGCAATACACACACACAAAAAAAATGATGACAGAGAACAAGCTTTTTTGCCCATGTTGCAACATTACAAATGTTCCACGGCTAGTTTCTATCTGACTCACGTCCAAACTGTGTTCCCAAGTAATTTTCTGGACAATATACATCTCCAGGCCATATATAAAATCCCATGACATGACTTCCTTCCTCATTTTTACCAGGCCTGGAAAGGTAATACAGTACCTACAGATAAAAGAGCTGTAGCAGGACAGAAGGGTCTAGTAACCTACCATTACCTCGCATTCGTGAACATATTGTGAGTTTACTACGTTATAAATTACCACAGTAACGCTGCGTGACACATGAACATACAAACAGAAGTCCAAAAATACAACAAAAAGACATCTGGAACTCAGCTGTGAGAACAAAAACTCTTTCCTCTGTTTCAAGGTGAAATGCAGTTAACGTTGAAAGCTTGCTCATTTAAGAGTGTGTTTTTTTAAACATTTAGCACAAAAATGTATTTTTCTAAGGGATCTTAGTGATCCATAGGCATGAATGAGTAGATCAGCTGAGCAGACCACCAAAACATAAATGTTTTAATGTACGGTGTATAGAAACAAACCTGAGAGACTCATAAACTGTTAACTTCTTGGGAAATTCATTTGATGTTTTGGGAAAAGTCAATTTGTATCCCTAAGAACTTGTTCTGCTTAGCATTTAACTGCTTAAAAAAAAAAAAAAATGTATAGAAACAAACCTAAGAGACTCATAAACTATTAATTTTTGGGGAAAATGTTTTTTAGTTTGGAAAAAAGTCCATTTGTAGTTCTGCTTTGCATTTAATTGCTCAAAAATGTTACTTTTAAAAGTGAAAGGGAAAAAAAAAACAGTAAAATAAGCAAAACAAACAAAAAAGGTTGAAGTCTATATTGTATTGCACAATCACAGATTGTTTAACTAAGCTTTGCATGAAATGTTTTGGCAGGTAAAGGTTGTAGCAAAATGACCATGAACTCACATAAAATCTTGAACCTTAGAAACCGTGTATAGAATATCGAGTCTGGTTTATGTTTCCAATCAGAAATAATTCAATATTTAGCTTAGTTTTATGCACATCTCTAAGGTTCATTTAATATAATCTGCATCACAGTTTTTTTAAAGTGTCATGCTAGATTTGAACATTAAAAAAATGTATTAATAATGTATTATTATTATTATTATTATTATTATTATTATTATTATTATTTTAAGTAGTTTTTGACCCTATCTTTGACATGTTTTCCAAATTTTGGAAAGACAAAAAAAAAAAAAATTGCAGGAAATTCAACCCTAAACCTAACCATTAGTGGGGTGTAAGCAGATCATATAAAACCATACAAATGAGATGTGAAAATTCATATGAATTCATGCAAATTTGCCAAAACATTAAATAGTTACGAATTGCCATAAGAGTGTGTTGCACAGCTTTCAGTTTTATCAACAACAACAAAGAAATACAGAAACAGTTTTTCAGAAACAGTGAATGCAGTGATTGATATAGTTTATTTATAGTTATTTTCAAAGCTTCAATGTACTGTCAAAAAACCTTCATCATTGTTTATTTAATTTTAACAAATAAGTTCTTGTTAAAAACTAACCAATATTACAAATATTTTGCTTATAATTTCTGCACAGGAGAGACTTGGTGCTGTTTCCAAACAAAAGGAAATCGGTATCGGTATCGGCCAAAATGAGTTGAAAAATATCAGCATATTGGATATCGGCAAAAATCCAATATTGCGCATCCCTACTTAAAATGACATTTAAGTATACTTGACTTATACTTAGAAAAAGTCAAAATTTATTTGAGCTATACTTGTGCTTCGAGAATGTTTTCATTGTTATACGGTAGGGGACACTATTACAAATTTTCTGTACAGAATTCCCAAACATGGAAACAGCGAAGAAGAAACCGAAAAACAACAGATGCTTCCACATGTAATCTACCATGATCATCAGACATAAAACAGCATCAAAATTGTGTTCTGTAACGTTATGGAATAAAATGTCAACCCATGAACAGGTAATAATGACTGTCAAGTTTTGGGATGTTGATCGATCCATCTACGTTTTGATTATCATTCTGAATCCTATTCATAGTCTTTTTTCAGCTTTTTGTTTAAAATGCTGTTTGTTTATTTATTTATTTATTTATTTATTTATTTATTATCCTTATATATATATATATATATATATATATATATATTTTTTTTTATGAAACTTACCCACA
>JAFVLL020002327.1:0-12700 GCA_021397915.2 Tor tambroides | reverse complement strand
CAGTGAGGAGAGCACTGCCACAAGAACAGCCTTGGCTGTAAACGGAACCCCTAAGAGCGGAATAATCGATTCTCAAATCGAGAGGGAACTCGCATGCTCAATATGGGAGCAGCAGGCTCATAGGTTACCCTCCCGCAGTGAGGGGAGCACTGCCAAGCTCAACCAAAAAAGGCAGCCTAACAGGGCAGCAGAAAGGAGGCCTCTCAACCTGATATAACTGCACATGGGGCTCCGAGAGCAGAGTCCTTGACTCTCAGATCAAGAGGAGAACTAACAGTCTCAACCTGAGAGCGGCAGGCTCATAGGTGACCCTCCTGCAGTGAAGGGAACACTGCCAAGCTCATCAGGGCAGTCTTGACTGCGCATAGAGCTCTGGTAGCAGATTTCTTAGCTCTCAGATTGACAGGAGAACTCTCATGCTCCAACTGGGAATGGCAGGCTTATGGATGACCCTCCTGCAGTGAGGGGAGCACTGCCAAATTCAACCATAAGAACAGCCCACCAAGGAGGCAAAAGATGGCCTAACAACCTTATATGACTGTCGGACACTGACTGCAAGGTCAGTTCATCGGGGAGGCCACAAAGGCCCAACAACCTGGAATGATGAAAGTAGTCCAGGACCCAAAGCCACACATGCACATGATATGGCTTCTCAGAGTCAATGGTAGGCCTTCAGAATGAAGGAGAAATCCTCACACTCGTACCTCAGGGGAGATGGTGCATTCAAAATCACTCTCAGAGAGAAGAGGAGTCACACCAGTCAAACCATAAGGGCAGTATGACAGAAAGGGCCATTGTGGGCCTAACAAGCTATCAATACTGCAGAGTGGAATTCAGGAGCAGAGTTACTCAAGGCCTATACCCTGGGCTAAGGAGAACCAAATTGGGGAGGTCTAATAGACCACAAAACCCAAGAAGTCACCAGAGCGAAGGGAGGGAGATCCCAGGTAGAACCCTCATCTCCTGACTTTCGACAGGGGAGGCCCAAGGGAGGGCCCTTCTACCCAGCATAGAAAGTCAGTAGTCGCTTTTCCACCATGGGACCAGTGCGAGCCAGTGCTTTCAATGGGCTGGGCGGGGCTAATAACCTCAGACCTGTAGCACCGAGCCCAAAATCACGCTGCGTTTCCACCGTCAGGCCAGAAGCTCCGCTGCGCTTCACTAAAACCCACCCTTTACACGCCTCTTTGGAACAACGGCACGCAACTCCATCATTTCACCAACAAAGAGAAGTTATCAGAAAACTAATCAGAAATAAATCTCTGGAAATAGCAAGATCAGAAAACAAAAATGATAAAAGTGGCCGTTTGTTTGCATTTTTTGTTGTTTACGTAAAGATTTAAATTCAAAAGCATCAATGTTTTACCAGTTTTATAATAAGTGATACATTAATTATCATGAATTGTCAGGATTGAAAATTACACACAGAAATAAAGTGGTATGTACTGTTATTTCACAAAAGAAAGAGCACATATATACTTATTCAGTCGCGTCTGTTTCTGTTTATTTGTAGTCACAGTATACATCACATTTAGAAAGAATGATCATTTCTATATTTTTTCCATCAGAAATACGACCTGAATAGCAGAAGGAGCTCCTGAACAAAAACTACAATTATGATATATATTACATACATAGAGCTAAATATGAACATCAAACAGTCAGGTATAATGAAACAAGACTTACTGTACTGACAGATAAAATATTTCACTAAATGAATACACGTTGTTATAGCCTATTGTTATAGCCAAATTATTATAGCCTATAGGCTATTGTCTGATTTCTTCAAGTGGTCATATTTACCATGTTTACTATGGTAATGGTTAACGTGCATAGTCTTTTGCATTGCTTATAAATATTTCTGCATTGTATGGTGATCATAATCCACATCAGATCTCAAACAGAAGTTAATTCAAACACTCGCTGCTGTCTGAAAAAATCCTGGCCGTTGGCCCTGAGGAAGCTTCGACGAGGCACGATCAAACCCCGAAAGTGACAGTGGAAACACAACTGGCTCTGCCACGCACTAGCATGCCCACTTTTGGCCCGACGCGGCTAGTGATACAAAATGAAGGCTTGCAGATAACTTTGAGACAACATAGTGTTACTGCACCACTGTATAATACCCAGGGTAAGGGAACAAGATTCTGCGCCAGTGATGTACTCACAGGTAGCCCTCAGGAGCATGAGGTCAAGCTCCTAGCCCCAGAGAGCAGGGTACTCTACCACACCCGCTTGCGGGTAAGGAGTGCCAGCTCAGTTCAGGGCCAAGCATCGAGGGGGCTCGCAAGCCTACGCTTGAGAAAGAGCAGGGACCTAATTAGGGTAGTCTTGTAGAAGGCCATACAACCCAAGAGGTCGCCAGGGCGGGGGGAGGTCCTAACACACGGGGCCTACAACCCCTGACTATCAGACAGAGGAGGCTCACAGAGAGCCATACAACCCTGAAATGAGAATTGAGGCAAAATGTATGGACTCCTGGGTTCAGTATAATGTGACTATCTGAGGAGGACATAATAGGAATCATATGTGTCCAACAACTGCAGATTAGATATCCACATTACACAATTGCTTATGCATAAAGAATTAGAAACAGCAGGGATTACTGAAAGGGAAAAAAAAATTCATGCAAACGCTGTCTATAATCTTGGGTAAATGTGAAGCACTCACCTCCCCTCTCAGTAGTCTGTGAATGCATACAGTGAGCACAGCCCGCCTCCTCGTGAGTCTAACGTGTTCAATTCACACTTATCCACAAAGAAATATATGCAATGAGTGCAATGAGCACATTCAACTCCCTCAAGAGCTGAACGCGCTTTCTTCTCACCCACACACCACACGAGTCATGTGAAACCACGAATATCAGAGCAAAGCCTCTAACGAGAGAGCATGCACTCCTAGTTGTGCTTAGCTGCTAACATAAACAAACTGCAGTGAAGACTAAGAAGAAGATGGTGTGTTCTCTCAGCACCTTTTTATACTGCGGTCGTGCCGGTAGTGATGTTGGCTGTCGCCGGCCAATGTTATTGTTGTGTTTAGATGTTTGCTTCAGACACCACATGACACGACAAAGAAGCAAAAAGTACATGACACATGAACTAACAGGAACCAGAGATGACAAGACACAAGACACATTACTGGAACAGTGAGTCATATGACAATAGACAGGAACCATTACTATGGCATTTTACAAATTAAAAGACATGAAAACCTCACCCTGAACAAAATCTAAAACAGATGTGACACTTCTGTAGTGAACAGTACATTCCAGGGCCCAGTTTATGGTGGGGCCACTTGCTGACCACAAGCAGACAAAAGTTTGTTACATTTTGATTGGATCTTGGTAGACTAACATAGGCAAGCTGATAAAGATGCTAGGACAACAGCTAGACACCTCTTAAGCCCATGACACACTGCACGATTTTTGGTTGTCCCAGACGAAAGACTGACATCGTGAAACAATCGTGGCAATTTCTGTAATCGTGGCTCCTAATCGGTGGTCCTATGTCGTACAGTGAGAGAGCTTCAAAGATGGGCGTTGTTATGGTCTTGTGACCAAAGATAGCCTACAATCATTTTCTGACAGAATCAGAAATTCAGCATGATCATCGCAGAGTGTGTTTGCAGCTACGATCCACGTTTACTGACCAGCCAATAAAAACACGAAATGAAATCAATGCGACATGGCACTAAAACATAAAACTGCTTAGCTCACGCTCTTATCCATTCCTCTTTCACATCTTCCACTTTTTTTCAGCACACATGAAAACTACAGCTGCTTTTTTGGGAAAAAGAAGACCTCTGGTACCAAGCCCAGGAAGGACAGGACTTCTCACTGGTCAAAATGCAGTTTCTGGCCCTCACTCACTTAAAGTCTGATTCTTAACCCTCTATGGGATATCGTAATTTATAAATGACGCTAAGAAACTTGCATTTAAAATACAATATTAATTTTCAACCAACAAAATTTTATTTTAGTGATGTCAAATGACATCCCCTTCAAGCAGTAAAATTAAAATGTATTAGCCATGTGCTTCACATTTTTTGGTAACTAAGTAGTAAAGGAGATATTAGCACATGTTAGGTCATATGCTCTCAAGGCTCCACAGGGAGCTCATTTTAGACTAGAAAATACATATAAATTCAAGTTATAAAAAATATAATTGCACATCCAAATGTGTTTTCTAAAGTTTTTTGTCATTTTTAATGCACTTTTATAAAAACAACAACTCAGAGACCAACAAATCTGAGCGTCATGCATAACTGACAAAGTCCTATTATGTGATGCATATTTGGTGTAGCTGGCTCTATCGACCAGCATTGGCAGGCTGTATAATAGCCTTTACGCATGTGTTTTAGGTTCATTTTTGGAAGATTTTTGGAAGATGGAGAGACAAATTTGGGTACATTATTGTACGCCAGTTTGAAAGATGTGATCCATACAACAACCAGAGGTCAGAAAAGATGCCAATGTCTGTCGGCATTACTATACCGAAAGACAGCGACGCTCCAATGATGACTGAGCAAGTACACTGAAAAAGAAGAGTCTTGTTGACTTTCACTTGTGCTATGATAATTGATTTGAAATTCCAAGATGAACAACACTGTTAAAGTTGTTTTAATGCTTTTGAAACACTAAGACAAGGTTTTCAGGCAGTGAAATTGCATCTGAATTTGTCAAGTTTTAGACATTTTCACGCTCGAGTTCCAAATCAAATATAGCAGCACAAGAAAAAATGTGAATGTTCATAAAGATTTTTAATGTGTTTTGAAACAGTAAGACCTTTTCACTTCTTTTCAGATAGTGAAAAATCATTTGTGTGTGAAGTTTCAGACAATTTGCCAAAAATAATTTACCCTAATGGGACAACGTCAGTTATAAATGACGGATCCCTAAAAAAAAGTCAAAGGTCAGATGGAGAAAACACATTTTGGAAAATGATTTTACTCCTAAATCTATGTAAATATAAAGTCAGTTATTTTTTAAGCTGCAAATTCACAATTAGTCCTCTAGAGGGCTAAGGTTTGGCCTGTGGCCGCCATAAAAATTCCCTAGGACCTCTGGATGCAGCAGCAGTGAGTGAAACAAAGAGGCATCACAGAGATCCTTAATTATGTTTTCAAACTATAAAAATGTTGCAAACTACAATGCACCCATCTTATAGTTATTCAGAGAAATAACATTCTCAGTGATGTGTAGTGCAACATCTTACACAAACTCAGCTTTTCATGGACAAATGAATGAATGCATGACAGTTCAATCTTTTTTTCATCATGATTGGACTTAATGCATTCGTAACATTGCCAAAAGTATTCTGGCTGTGGTTTGGTAAGTGAATAATGCATCAGTAAAACTTTAGTGACACTTTCATAAATGTGTGTTTGGACTATGCAAATAAGTTCCACAGGAGGAAAGAAGGGTGGGCCACACCATGTCCACCCGCTCTGATGGTAACAGCCAATCACAGTAAAGAAATAGAGAAGTGCCAAATTGCAATCTCCTCATCGAAAAGGGATAAAGGTACCGTTCCAAAAGACACTCCTCGTTCTGAGTCCCCAGCCTGAAAGGGTTAGACAATAACAGATACACCGCTCTCATCCAGAGAGACAGTAACAGATACAGACAGTGTTCTGAGTTTCCAGCCTGTTACAGGAAAGGCAGCAACAGACACAACTGTTCTGAGCCTGTGGCCCACTACAGGGAAGGCAGCAACAGATACACTCATTCTCGAGTCTCCGGCTCATCCAAGGAGACACTAACAGGTACTGTACATTCAGTGTTCTGAGACTCAGGCCTGTGAAAGTAAGACTGTAACAGATAGATTCAGGTTCTGAGTGTCTGGTCTGTGAGGGAGAGACGTCAACAGACCACGCCCTGAGTCTCCAGCTTTTGATGCAACAACAGATACAACCATGTTATGAGCCTCCAACCTGTGAGGAAAGAGATACCTTATGATCAGAATCTTCGTCCAGTGAAACAACAACAGATGCAGCATGTCTAGAGTTTTAATCCTAGAGAGACAAATTGAACTGACCAAGTTCTGAGTCTCTATCCCAGAGAGGAAGAATACGTACAGACATTTGCAACAAGGTTAAGGTCTGGTGAGCAAACCTGCACTTCAAGGTACATCTGCATTCCAGATTTTAGGACCCTTTGGTGCTCCAGAAGATCAGCATCCTACAGCGCGTTCAACCGCAACCCATGATCCAAAAATCATAAATGTCATTGGTGACGTGAGTACCCATCGCCACACTATTTCACCTCCCTAGGTTGGCGACAGCAAAATCACTACACTTCCCACCCTTCAATAGGCGGCTCCCAAACCCAACTAAAAGAGTCCAGGAAGAACAAGGGAGAGGGATGGAGGGCCAGGCCCGTGAAGCAGAATTGGGCCTGAATCATAGCTTAATGGTGGACCTGGACCATGGAGAGCAGAGGTAGGTCTGGACTGTGGAGCAGAAGTGGGCCTGGACCATGGAGCAGAGGATGAGACCATGGAATGTAAAGCAGTGGACAAGACCATAGAGGATCGGGTGGCCATGGTGGAGCCAGCGAAGATGGGGACCACTAGGGTGGAGCTGGTGGAGATGACCACAGTGGCAGAGCATGGCACGACAGTAGAGCAGAAGAAATCATGAGGCCATAGTTGAGCAGAAGACCACTGGAGATCAGAAAGCCATGGTGGAGCAGAAGACCACTGGCGTTGCTTATCGTAGAAGACAATGAACAGCGGCAGTGGTGCTGTATGTAACGGTTCATGTAAGCCCCACTACACTCAGGGAGAGACTGTCTCAAAAAGGAACCACATGACCAATAAGAACATGACACACAAACATGTGAGAATCAGAGATCATAAAACATAAGACACATGACTGCAACAGTGAGTCACAAGACAATAGACAGGAACCATGAAGAAGACACTCTAGGCTTTACTATCCATCATCCAGAGTTGATAATGCTCAAAAAGATAAAAAGTTTGTAGAATATCAGTGACTGAATCAGACAAATTTAAGATGTGATTAGAACATTGAACCACGAGGAGCTGGAATTCCAGCAAGGAAACAGGACAACGCCATAAATCTGTCCAGATCCTAGCTGCAAATAATCTGAAGCAAGCAAACGAACCAACTCTTTCACAAAACAGCTTACAACCTTGAGACAAAAGAACACTTATTGATAATTCCAGTTCAGGAAGGAGATCGTCAAATTTGAATTCCAGTTCAGGAAGGAGATCGTCAAGACAAAGACTAGACAAAATTCCTTTGCCCAAAGAACAAGTCTTTTGTTCTCCACAGAACTACACAGAGAGTCTTTTCCATATGTAGATGCACCTAAAAATCATCTTAAAAGGACTTATGAGCAACTAATCCTCTCTATGCATAACTCCTTATTATGTATGTAACCCACACTGTTGACTTTCATATTTTAAATCACATATTATGTCTTTTTAATAATTATTGAATAGCTGAAGGATTCATATGCTTGTTTGGTATGTATGAGTTTGACAATTCATGCTTTAAACATTTCTTCCAATCAATTCTTTGTCAAATGTATCATAGTCTTGTTATCGAAATCATGTTCAAAAGTATACTTTGCAAGAGCCTGTAAAGTTCGGACCTGTGACTGACCAGATAACATGTTGATTTATGATCGGGGCGCAGAAACAGAGCATCACCCCAAGCTAAGATGATATCTAATTGGTCAAGACGTCCAGATGGGACGGTCTGAAAGCCGAGTTTAAAAACTCAGGACACCATCAAACTTTCTCTTCTTCAAAAAAATGCTTCTCTTACTTTTTTCTAATCTCTTCTCTTTTGCCACCGCGTTTTGACGCTGCTCTTTGAGCGCCATGTGCTCTGGCCCACGTGCCAGTTGCCACCACAATGAGAAGAAAACCCACCTAGTCTCGTTACATCCTTTTATTCTTTTACTTTAATTTCTTTTCTGTTCCGTTGCGAGTTTCGTGTTCTCAGTTTAAGTTTTGCGCCACGCCTCGTCTCAGAGTTCAACTCGAGTCTGTGACCGCCTCAAAACTTCTACCAGCCACAACTCTGCATCCTCAGCCAACGCCCAAATGTTGGCTTCCCAAGACGTCACTTCAAAGACTATTGAACTTCCAGCCAATCAGCAACCTGGGGAAACCCCCTTTCTGCAAGGACTAAGACAAAAGGGAATCCCAGAGGCAAAGCAAGCAAGTAACCTCCAGACTTTTGCTGAGTCGGTGCATTTAATATAAATTTTAGCCTCATTGAGAAACTCAATGCGAGGGTTAAATAAGTGATTGAAGGTTGTTCAGGTCTATGCAATTGCACATATTGCTGTAAACTTGGGATATCACATTTTCATTCTCTTAAACTCATCCTTTCCTTACTTTCTCTCTTTCTGCAACGTGTGAATGTGTGAATGCGTGTGTTCATGTGTTAGATTAGTTTACATGTCTTAGATTTATCAAATAAAGCCTTGTTTATATTGAAAAGAGAAGTATCTTGTGTTTTGTGCTCACAAGTCTTAATCTGTCGATCTTGTTACTGTGCTATTACATAGTGTTTTCACTATATTTTGGATTTTAATATCCAGTGCAGAGTTGATTGTTACACGGCTCCTTCAGTGATCAGCCGTAAAACAGCGATTCTGTTCAAATTTTGCAAAAACTACAAATGATTCCTTGGAGCTAAATTGGCTATTTCCTTTAAATTATATATTACGTTTTTTTTACGTTACAAGTTATAGACACTGACGTGCCTTGAAAAATGTTTTTCCACACTGAATGTTTTTTTTTTTATTTCATATACAAATACATGAAATAAGTCCTGGAGCAATCCAGAAAAGTAATGGATTGAAAGTCACGTGTCTCATGAGTTTATATATCAAATTTGAAGAAGATACCATGAAAAATGAGATTCCTGCAATCATTTTTCTGAGAATATTTCTAGTCATACAGTCGGTAATCACACGTTGATGTGCCTCCATTCAGATTCTAATCACGATAATAATGGGCTATATAGTCAATAATAGCCAGTCATTGACAGCATTCGATTTCTGTCATACAGCCGGTAATCACACGCTGATGTGCGCAATACAGATGGTAATTATACAGCCACATTCCCCACAACACACACACACACATATATGAAAAATGTTGAAGAAATATTTGTGCAAAAAGGTGATCGCTAAGTTACGCCCCCCTCAGATGACAGCTGCGTCCCGCGCTGTCACGAGAGAGAGCCAAATTCAAATAAACTATATTCCGCGTATCTGTAACTTTTTTTCAGTGGATGGTCTCATTCTGTTTGTGACACTGTATGCTACAAAACCGTGTTGTTTTTTTACCACTTTACCACTTTTTACCACCAAGACGCTGTTTTTGAGCGCAATTTATTCCATAACGGACACAAACAATAACTCTCCCGAAGAAATGAAACGTAAACAAAGGAATATCCATCCAAATTACAACGTTATTGTTTCGCTGGACTAAAAGTGCTCTATGGGATGTTGTTCTGTGGACCCTTATCTTTCTAACTAAACCGGGATTTCAGCAGTGGACGCGTTTGTGACTCGTTATTACAATGATAATGGTACGTACTGCTTTTTTATTATGGATGTTTTGATGTGTACTACTTACACAAATGTAGCAAATACATTCCTTATAAGCTTTCCATCGAAAAACAGCGATCTATCGTCAACGCTTGAGGCTTAGACCTTCAGAATGATATATAGTTTGTCAAGATTAACTTTGTCACGTTTCATTTATTCTATTCCTAAACAATGACATGTGCAAACAAAGAGCGTTCGGTGCGAGATCGCCCTGGTGCGGGTTAACAGGTTAATAAATCCACAAAGAAAACACAGGTGAAGGTGGTTAACTAATAATGACTAAACGAGACCAGGAACATAACCAAATATGGGCAAACAGGAACACACCAGAACACAAGACAGGAAAACACAGAAACAAGGTCCATAACGTGACAGGGTGTGACAGTTTGCCCCCTCCCGGAAAGCGTGACCTCGTGCTGATGAGATAAAGGGAGGGATGGAGGGGGACTTAGGAGGAGGACACAAGGAGTGGAGAAGGGATGGTGACAGGGGATGGCAAAGGGCTGGCAGGAAGGCAGGCAGACAATGCTGGAGGAGGTTCGGGCAGAGGACGGACACCCGGGAGGAGGACGACAAAACAGAGTCCAGGGTGGAGACGATGGAGGGAGGAGCCAGGGAGGAAACAGGAGGGACTTGGAGCAGGAGGAGCCAAGCGGTACCCAGGCCACAGCCATGATGGTGACCCATGGTGGAGCCAACGGAGGGAGGAGCCATGGTGGAGGAAGGGCTGACGACTCCAGGGGGCCGACCGACAGCGGCGGAGCAGGCTCTCTCGAGGACCGTCCCTGGACAACTGCTCTCGTGTGGCGGCGTTAAGTCCAGCATGATAGAATGAGCAGAGACAGTTATCCAGGTAGTGTGTGAGGTTAGCGAGGAACACAGTGTCTCTAGTGTGGTCTTTGAGAGAGCGATCCCACTGCTCCAGCAGGTGGACGAGAACAGCAGGGTCATCCATAACAAAAAAGAAAAACTTTCAAAACAAACAAACAAAAAGAGGGGAAAGGCACCGCTTACTTTTCTTTCTTTTTGTAAGGCCGATTATTCTGTCAAGGTACATGCTGGAGTGAAGACAGAGAGCGCACGACAAAGACAGTAATCTTAATTCTTTTAATAAATCCACAAGGAATGATGAAGGAAACATCCACACACATAGAGTAACCACATACAATAACTGGCCACTAAACTTCTCACAAACAGGGACTTAAGTACAAGGATAAATGAGGAAAACACAGGTGAAGGTGGTTAACTAATAATGACTAGACCAGACCAGGATAACCAAATATGGGCAAAAAGGAACTAAACCAGAACACAAGACAGGAAAACACAGAAACAAGGTCCATAACGTGACAAGGTGTGACACTATGGAGACATTTTCCTGTGTATTTGTAGATTACTGCATGCATTTGTGGATCGCTGCATGCGTTTGTAGATTTTGAAACATTTCTATCATTAAGATGCTGACAAATCCACAAATACGTGGACTCCACCCACCATCTCAAGTAGATCAGATAACAGCCACACTTCGCTAACCAATCATATCATACTTGCTATAACCAATCACGTTTTGCTTTACAATCAGTGTGGGAACAGATTCATTTATTCCCATCCCTGTAAGGAACTGTAGTGCTGTTTGTATGGTTAAATATAAATACATATAGGCTAAATGTAAGACAAGATATTCATTGGTTGAAACACTTGATCACACAAACAATATTTCCTATGTAGCAGACTTGCTAGTTTTAATAGTAAAAATTACGTAACAGCATCCAAAGTAAATGCAAGTTTGTTTGTTTTTTGTTCTTTTTTCTTTTACATTGTCCACTCAGTACATGCTGCAATGATGCTGGCTGGTACCAATGTGGTCATTTGGGCCCATATTTGATATTACATGTGTTATTACACCCTATATTTGTCACCACGATTGTGCTTTAAAAGGCAAAATAAGCCATTGTGCCATGTCTTACACCGTGTCTACCCATTCACTGTCATTACGTAATCAACGTAATCAGCGTTATTTACGTTAGGGGGGGAAAGCGCGCACATGAACGTAATCAGCGTAATCAGCGTTGTTTACGCTTAGGGGAAAGCGTGCGTATGCGTTGTGATACTCTCTAAAATGGCGGAAGACGGTAACTCGGGGGAGAAGAATTGTTGAATAAATTGTTATTTTTGTTTTCTTTACGCACAAAAAGTATTCTTGTAGCTTCACAAAACTGAAGTTGAGCCACTGATGTCACATGGACTGTTTTACTGATGTCCTTAGTACGTTTCTGGACCTGGGAACATTACAGTTGCGTTGCTGTCTATGGAGGATCAGAGAGCTCTCCGATTTCATCAAAAATATCTTAATTTGTGTTTCGAAGATGAACGAAGGTCTTAGGGGTTTGGAACGACATGAGGGTAATTAATGACAGAATTTTCATTTTTGGGTGAACTATCCCTTTAATGAAGATCCAGATCGCGTCAGTAAGAACTTCATCCTTTGTTCACTTAATTTTGCCACGGATTCATTTACAAACAAGGCACAATTTGACGCAGTTTGTCAAAAAGATTTAAGCTAAAAGACGATGCTGTGCCAACTGTATTGGATCTGACAGTAAAGTCGCAACACAAGTGTGAGTAACTGTTTTCATTACATGGTAAGTATTGCTTTCTCTCTTCTTACAGATCATTTTATATGTGTTAAGTTATTTATGCGTTTTTGACCTAAATCACAGCAGCATCCTTCTATGAGGAATGTACGCTGTCAAACATACACAAATATTAGCCAATCATAGCAGTGGGCGTTTACTTCCGAGTCTACAATCCGCCATGCCTATTCAAACGGAGCGTTCTGATGAGGGGGTTAAAAACAGGACAGAAAATAGCTTATTACTTCTAAGTTATGATGTTTTTTGATGTAAAAATCTTGATAACACTATAAGTGGACCTCAGAAAAGGTACAAAATAAAAAACAAAGGAAGTTCATGACCCCTTTAATGAAGTCAGAAATATGAGGTTTATCATTTTATATATTATATATTGTGTTTTTGCTGTTTTGTACATTGCCTATTTGAATATTTGTATATTATTCTTTTATTATCTGTGTCCTGTCCTGTTGCTGTC